>CM029363.1:2808807-2856986 GCA_017140985.1 Hormaphis cornu
TTAATGCCTACAACATTAGAGTCGTATAACATTATTTCGACTCCATGTAGTTGTTACAATTATCATAAACTGTGCAAATTCTAAATAATAATTGTAAATAATAATTCGATTGTTGTTACCTACGTAATATCGTATCAAACTTGTTCTATGACATGTAGTTTTTTACCAAGGTATAATCACCATCCATATCGATGAAAATGTCTAACGTCATCGTTCACTATTTTGTAATGCAAATACTTACAATACCGGAACCCCTTCATTAACAATTTCTAGATTTTCCTCAACATAAATTTATCTTTCAAAACGGGACGAAAACTTTCTAAACGCGTAATTATTCAAATTAGACGCGTTACGATTCGGGGGCGTTATTTTGAAGGAGTAGGACTGTAGGAGTATGAACTTGTTATTTCTTAAATTTTAAACTTATGACTATTTTTTTATCAATTTTAAATTGGGATTTTAGCTAGATAACACAAACATTTTCATCAAACACATTAAAATTGTATTAAGATTAAACGACGGAAAGTTCTTCTCACTTTTTGATTTGTTCTATATAGTGTAAACGCATAATATACCAAGCGTTTGGTACATTTTTATCAAAAGTGTTATGATGTTATAAAAGTGTGAAATCATTTAACTGTGAGAAAGTGTGAGGAGTATAATATTGTAGTGAGAATAGTGTGAGGAAAACAAAATGTTACCTCTAGGCCAAAAACAGTTTTTACGATCAAATCGTATAAGAAATTTTAGTTTCGGTACGTGTTTCCGATCGTCTTAACACAAATCCAAAAAAACCTATTGGTTTCAAAATTCGTAAAAGCACAAAAATCCACGTAATGTTTAAAATTGATTCGTTCGATGTGGATACAACGCGTATTATAGACAATGACTTTCGAATTAAGAGCTACAGTTTTGATCGCGGTTCTGACAAACTGTAATACGACTGGGTTTCGTAAATACGCGTACGGGCGTAAATTTACGGTTTCTGCAGTAAAATCAACCAACCGATCATGGACACCAACGTTTCCCGCTGTATACTGTTTACCGGCTCGTTTAAAAAAAAACAAACTAAACTATCGCGACCCATCCGTTTCGCCCCATTTCCTCTAATTACTGTCGCCGCCTCGTGGCGACTAAAATTATACAGCTATTACCTATGCGATTTAAAATGTATTTATACGTATAAAATATCCGGGATCCCTTGAGGCGTACTTACGGTGGACAGGCTGACGCTTTCGAAGATTTTCATGGCCGGCAACGTGGGAGCGAGCGCGGTCAAGTGCACGATGACTGGCAGCAGCAACAGGTCGACGAGCGCGGACCTGAGGAACGAAAACGGACTGCGTGAATTTCCCATGGTCGGCTGTACAGACGTTCGACGTGTTGTAAATTCCGAAATAAAAATATCGTCGAAAAAAAAACGAACGATTGTTAGCGTTCTCTGTGATCGGACTGATCGGACGTAATATTGTTGTTATCGGTAATAGCGAACGATTTATCCCGGACAGTCGCGAACTGTCCGCGTGACGACGAGCGGTTGTTGTGATATAAAAAAATAATAGAAATTCTATTATGTTTCGTCGTACAGAGACCGGCCGCGATACTGAACCCGATTACGAACGTCCGGCGCTTGATATACTTACGTCGGTCCAAATCAAATGATTATCATCGTCCCGTTTGCATCACGTCCCGCGTTCGACTCCAACCTACGTCAGCGTGTTCGTGGTCACAATTGGTGCACGCGTTATCGGTACAAAATATGCTTTTTTGTTTTACAATAACTACTGTTCTATTCTATAGCAATAGAAGACGCGATATTGGTACGTCACCCCGTCAAAACACTCTCGCGTTTCTCTAGTAATGATTATCTTAATATTTATTTATTTGGGTGCCGCGCGTTTTAACCGTGACCGCGACCGTTGCGGAAGAGCCAATAATCTCGACACCACCGGTGAACCCGCGCGACTGACTCGGCCGGTCGGACGGTCTATATTATATTATATCGCAACAATAATTATTCATCGCGAATTATCGAAACAGAAAACGACAACGCGATAACCGTTGTTATTAACGCTATTATTATTGTTTGTTACTACTATAATAATAGTTTATTATGTGCCGACCGCGTGTTTTCAGCGCCATTTTTTTTACGACACGGTCATTTTATCTCGATACGGCAGAGGACCAAAGATCAGAACAAACGCGTCCAACAATATTTATTTGCAACAGTACCGCATTCCTAACATACTTATAACGGTACGGTAGGTTTTACTTTGAACACAGCTTTTTCCGGAATTTCGCTCACTCTTTCGGTTATACCCCAAAAACCAAAAGTTAAATAATCGAGAATTTTACAGGAAAAAATTTTTCACGTTTGATTTTGAAATTTAAACACGACATTTCAAATGAAAACAAATAAACGACGAAAATCGGAACACCACCGCCAGATCCTATTACTTATTGTTTTGTTTTCGAGCGGAAAGAGGGGTCCGTTAATTCGCTTTATGGCGCAACAAAGTCATGGGATTCGATTTAAACTAGATGCTATTCGTTTTTAAAATTTTACACATTTTTTTAGCGAGTTTCGATCCGAAAACGTAGGTAGGTACGACTAAATAAAAAATTGCAGGTATTCAAACGATACTTTATTCTTACCGATTGAACTGGACACGCGCGACGATTCGGGCGAGACTGATTTATGCCGCAGTTACGCGACGTTTTCCAAAAATTTTTGTCTGAAAAATGTTTTATCTTAAATTTGATTTGTAAAAACGTCTAAGGGAGAGTTTAGAAGTTTGCGAATTTGGAAATAAACCGGGAACGAAAAAAGTCCGCAATTATCTCCAATTGTGCCATGAAAGGGGCGAGAGAATGGGGTTCACGCGGTAGTTGATCAGTATTTTTTTTAGATGCTACAGAACCCCTCAACCTCTTACTGATTTGTTCCTACGTGTTCTTAGGTTCTATTTTAGGTGTCGAATGTATTGATGAGACATATAATATATATAGGTACACCTACTTTGGTCGCCGATATTAGTAGCCGCCGCATAAAAATTTTCAGTTCGCCGCGTATACTGCAGGTTTAAATCTGATACGTTCGAACTTGAAATTTTAACAACTACATACGTCCGTCCTCTATTGCGGTGAAACGTTGAAAAAACAGACACTTTTATAATTCAATCATTTGTTGGGTTTTTTTTTTTTTCTATAGAACATTAGATTATTTCTTACAACAATAAAATTATTACGCAACATAAAATGTTTTATACGTTTTATTACAACAATTTCGATAACTTTTCTCCGACATCCATAATTTTTAGTTTCGTCTTGGGTCGGAATGTAAACACAATTATCAATTAAATTATTTAGCCTTATACAGGTGAATAATATTGTGGATGTCTATAATGACGCGTAATGATATAAACACATATCAAACGTAAATAAAGTGCCACCAGTCTATACGGTGAACGTTATTTACTCGCGTAAATCCGATATTAGTAAAATAATACAATTAGATACATCACATTTTAAAATCTGAACATTACCCTCGATTATTTTCTAATACAATATTTATTTTTATACAATATGTACTCAATAATGTTGTGATTTAAATTCGTAGTGTAACTAGTCCCTTTTACGAACTTATTCAGCGGGCAGTGGCTATTGAAATTGTAGGCATCTGCTTGAAAAATTAATAAACCAATTACTATACGTTTATCAGTGTGATAAAAAATACAAACGTCTCATAATACAATATAGGTGGTATTGGCCAAGAAGAAATATGCTTTGTATAGAATTCATTCGTGTAAAATAAACAAATACAATATTTAGAAAGACGTTCACAGTTTATTAAACATTGCAAATCAAATACACTTTAACAGATCAATTAAACTTGTTTATGCAACAACTGTATTTTAAAACAAATATGATACGATATAACAACTAGTTTTTAATATCTTCGTTACATCACCACTATTGATTAACACGACACGCGAAAATGGTTTTGATTTTAAAATCGACGATAAATAATAATAATAACCTATTTTTCTCACCGCAATTTATTGTTGAATAATTTTTTATATAAATTAACATAACTCAACGAAAAACAACTCATATACTTATATTTTAATATGTTAGTTTTAAAGTCACTCAAAAATAACAATGATAACTATCCATATTGTAACAAAATATATTGTTTGTTAATGTGTGTGCGTCATATTATACGTAAATAAAACAATTGAATAATAGAAGTAATTATTATTGATTATATAACTACGGAGATGATGAAATAATTATTACAAAATTGTCGAATTTTTGCCTACAAACATAATTCTTTAAGACTATCCGGTCATAGGTAATCAATAATTAATGCCTGTATTATATAGTCTATTCTTTTAAGTTTTACAAAACAAGTTACACAATACAAATAAAAACCGTTTTTCTTATCTACTAATGTCAATAATAATTGATTGAAGCTAAATTAAAAATAGGTAGGTCTACATAATACAATCAACTACAATAAAAACAAATCATCTAGAGTTTTAAAGTTTTCTAAGATTATGAGATTTATAAATAATTGAAAATATTTTTGTAATGTTTTCTGGGGACGAAAACTCGGCAGAAGTTTTTTTAATTAATTTTTATAATATAAAATACATCGCCAAAGGAAAAATTAACCATCTCCACACAAACCGTTTAGTCGAAACGATAAAAATTACAAACATCTTACTTTAGGGTCAATGCTTAAAGAATATAGATAATATATTAAATGGTTAACTTTTTTAATCAAAAACAATGATGCATATTTTATTTAATACTATATTAAACTAAATACACGACATTCATACAGGTCATCGCTTTCCGCTTAATGTTCTTTTAATTTTTTGCAATTTAGAAGACATTTTTATGTATGTTTTAGCCTTTCATTTCAAGATTCGCAAAAAGTTTTTGCAAAACCTATAAAGATTTAATAAACTACGTGTATTTGTATTAATAACAAGTTTAATCGGTTTTAATAATTTTTCTTTAAAATTAGCCATCCGAAAAAAGCCATCAAAAAGCTTTTTTCCCTAAGATTTTTAATTCAGTGTCGACTAAATTGAAAAAAATCAGTAAAAAAAAATAGTCTTGAGAATAATAATTTCAGGAAGTTGTTTCGTATACTTGGTTGCACATCAATTCGAGTGATACTATGAGTCATATTAATGAAATTTGGACTCGGAAAAATATATATATATATTGAACGGAGTTAATTAGAGCACAATAACTCTATCAATCACTTTTATTTTAGCACTTGTGATTCATTGGGTGTCCCTTATTTTATCTATTAATTATAGTTATGCATAAAGAAGTCCGTAGGTTTCAATAAAATAATGAATTATCAGTTCAAAGTGCGATGAATTAAAACAGCGTCATCGTTTAAATAATATAAAAATATTATAATAAAATGAACAGAACTGAATATCAGTGAACATAAAATAATTATTTTGAATGTATATTAACAGTTAACACAACAATATTGTTTATCAGTATAATATGATACAACTCAACAAATGAACTGAAAATAATTGTGGCATTATCACTGCACAAATTAGTCAGAAGATAAAAATATAGTTAGTTATTAAATAGTATAGCAAATGATACTAAGAAAATATTCGATTTTTAATTTTTTTTTTTTTTTTTATCAAAATGCATTATACGGTGTTTTAAAAAACAATGTTACTACCGTACTAAATGATAAATTCAAAATGACATATTAATTTCTGTCTATAGGAAAATCTATACAAAAGCAATCTTTAATAGACGTATGTACGTTTTGTATTTATTATTTATTTATTTATTTATTTATTTATTACTATTTATAGTATTGAATATAGGTATATACTTTAACTTAACTTACCTATATACTATATGTAAGTACAAACTAAATTGTTCCTTTTGTCGACTGCAGTTTCCACAAAGGACAAACGCAAGGCCTATCATTTACCTCAACCAACGTTCATGGTAAACATCAACTTTCATAGCAACGTAATGAGATTTTAAATGTACAAATTGTGATAAAACGTATAACAAATTAAAAAAAAATCCACCGTAGCAATGAAACGTAATTTGGTGTATGGTTATTTGGGTGAAGGTAAAGCAGCAATCAACTATATTACGCAGACATAATACAATATTAAGAAGACAACTGACATATGATAATAATCCAAATCTCTGAACGTAAATCATACTTCGATTCTTAATTTTGACATTCATACAATATGTTAAAAAAGTGAACGTATAGAACTACGTTATCGCAAACATTGTATACCTACCTAAAACTATACTGCACACACTATGTCATCTGACAATTATGTACTTAACGTCACGTACAAACTTCAAGTGCCATTCTGTTTTTTGACATTGTCAAAAAAAAAAAATGTTTTATTTTAAAACGAGTTGTTACACTGTCCTATGTACTTATTATCTATTTACTATTCTATTTATTATCTATTTACTATTTACTATTTTTTTTAAGCTGCATTGGTACGCACTATATTAAATTTATATTGATAACGATAGTATACGGTTTGTTTTATAAAATATCAACTTTTGACATTTACCGATGTTCGTTTAATCTTGAGAAATATATAACGATCAAAATTTTTAAATCTAGATTTTAGGTAAAACAAATTTGAGTGAAACGTCATTAATTTTTATAAAAATTGTTTTGCTGAACATAAAATTTTTTTACACTTTATCTTAAGTGAAAAAAAAAATCATTATTTGCAGCATCTGTCTATGCTATCAACTATTCTTATATGATGTTTGTCAAAAGTATAATGAAATGTTAATCGATAAGATAATTGATTACACATTTTTAAGAACTAGTTTCAAGAAATGTAGGTAGACGGGTTACCGTGAATAATAAAAAAAACCACTCAAGTTCATGATTGAAGTTAATTTTTGCATTATTATTTATTAAAAACCATTATTAAGACTACTTTTATATTCATAGAATTAAAAAGTATAAGTTATTATTATTTTGCAATGCAGATACAATTGTTTCTCAACGATTTTCGATGTACATGTTTTAAAATACCTACTGAAACTGTCTGTTTTTATTTTTCTCGATTTTTTTCCAAAAAACACTTAATCTTGGTGTTTTTTTGATCCACGGAATCCTTAAAAGATTGTAAACTGTGGTATATAAAAATAAATGTGAGAAAATCGGTAGAATACAAAGCTATTAATAGTTTGACAATCTAATTATCGTTGAAAGAGAAATCGACGATTTTTCAGTTTTAGTGGTTTTTAATTGCGACGGTTCACCTATATTCTTTTTGTAATACCTCTACATTTTGTTTTAAGAATAAATTGAAAGGTTTCATAGGCGATACCTTTTAGAGTACATAGAAAATAGATTTAGGAAAATGGAGCGTATTTGAAATTCAAATAAACTATATACTTTCTCCACCACTGCATCATGACAATATACAACAAAAGTTGTAATGATAATATTATTATTTTTTACAATAACACACTTTGGCTTTCCAGTGAGCAGCATCTATAAATTCTTATATTATCTATGCTTCACCCGGAGGAATCATTTTGACGGTAAATGATGATTTAATAATAAAAATGCGACAAAATCTACGATCAAAATAATATTACGTTTTTAATTTAGATTTTAGGCTTTTGAATGCCCGTGGCGGAATTTACAAAAATTGCTTAAACGTTTTAAATGATAAGTTTTAAAAGTAAGTACCTACCCATCTCGTACTTTGATTGTATTCATCGCTATAATACGAACGCGATCACGAATTACTTAACAGTTCAATTTACTTTACAGATATAGGTACATCCAAAGTAAATTATTTGAAATTATGTTTAACGAGTTATTGTTAAGACGCCAATCGTATGCAACTCAGAGCTTACAGGAAACAATTATTGCTCGCTCATTACTATACAATATATTATAGCAAAAATGAAAATATAAATGTATGAATTCGTAATAATACCTACGTAATTACTACAGACTGTTGCGTACCCGTAGGTATATTATAGCTGACATTACACTAATATTTTCAAAGTTCAGCTTAACTGTATTGAGCGTATGAAAATAGAAATTATTTTTCCGTGACTGCGGTCTGGGTTCACTAGCATTCATGAAATTAATATTCATAATATTATAATATACTCGTGGTGAATTTTTTTAGATTTTTCCGCCGTCGCCGCCTGCACAGCTGATAACATCGCGTTGTCTGTCAGTCTACGCCTAATTCCGCCAGAGCGCGTTCTATACCGTATTTCTATAGCAGTTTCTATACCAATTTTGAAAAACGATTACGATTCAGAATACTATCGGTGAGTGTTTTTTTTTTTCGTTGGAATTTTGATTATTAAAAAAAGTATTCGTGAAATTTAATTTTCAGGTCGATTTTAAACCCTATAATGACTTGAAAAAAAAAACGGTTTTTAAAAATAGGCCAACTACGGCGTATCGAGCAGCAACGTGTACGGATTACGTCGTATTCAAAAGTTACAGACTTTTAACTACAAAACTTAAACTAGTGGGAAAGAACTCGAAAATATGTAAAATTTCGATTTTTTCAACTGACTAAAAAAATATGTACGAGAAAATCTTTTAAAATATTTTTTAGGTTCGTCGTAAACCAGCTAATATTAGCCGTATACTCGACCGAATCAAAAAAAAAAAAAGATTGAAACGAGAAAAAATATCACGGCGCACAAATGTCTTATCGCGCCCGTTCAAATGTATTTCCCCCTCAGGTACAGGGGACGTTCGTTGCGTTTGCTCAACAGCGTGTTCCTCTTCTATATTTTGTTTTTTTTCAATTTGATTTAGGAGATATCGCATTTTGTGCGTTGGAAATTCGCGCTCGTCTCCAAACAACGCGAAAATTCATAATCTCGACGGACAAAATCGTGCGCTACGAAAATCAGTACATATATATATATTAGGAGGTGTATATGGCCTGCGCGCGATATTGTTATTATTTCGACATTGTGCAGGACGTCGCGCCGCGGGAAAACACGACACGGCTACCTGTAGCACGGTCTCATAACCGTTTTGCAAGTGAAAGGATGACCGCTGGTGGTGGTGGCTGAAACCGCGCTAATGTGCATACAGTGTGCTCTCACAGTCCGAAAGTCTTGCACCGATCGAAACACAAGTTAATCGGTTAACCGTAAAATAATAACCATGACTCGATTTTTTTTTTCAATTTGAATTTCAAAATGTAAAATTTATCGTAGGTAATACCTACGTTAATATCGTTGTCGGAGTATGTAATTTCTCGGTGAACAGTAAACGATTACAATATATATTTTAGTTTTGTTGTTGTTATTATTTTTTTACTCCATTGTGTACGACAAGTAGTCTCAAACGACCTCATCCGTTATTTTAACTGTACAATTTTTAATTACTCTTTCGTACATTGCGAAATGTTTTGTCCGCTTGTTCTTCAATAAACATTAAATTTTGATTAGGAATCGTGTTTTTTAATTATATTTTACTGCGTAATGTCTTAAAAAGTATTTTCTTGAAAAAAAAAAAGTATAAACCAATACCGTACACAAGCTTTTAAAACATCCCTACCGTATTTTTTATTTTCAAAACCGGTATTCCTATGTATGGCTGGCACTGCAGACGGCAGGATCAATTCGTGAGAGTATCAAACCTTTACGAAAACGCGATGAAACATTACCTATCAATATTTTTAACAGACTTCGAAATAACGATGAGGTTCTGTTTAGGACTTGTGGTATTTTTTATGTATCGATAACTCCGCCAATTATGAACCGATTTTGTTTCTTTTTTTTTTTTTTATCCGTCATATTATAAATTGTATCGAAATTGTTTCAGTGATCTTTAAAAAAATTGCACAGAAAAATCGCGACAACGTTACGGTAACAAACAACTATTTTGAGTAGCGAACGACACGGTACGTAAACTATAAGCATGTGAACGCAGAAAGCAATCACGTTCCACCAAAAATTATGAAACGAAATAAAGAACTTAACAAAAAAATACCTAAACCATACTCCAAACAACGACGAAAATCACTAAAAAGTATAGAAATGATCGAATTAAAAAAAAATAAATGTAATTTTTTGTAATCCGTGCCGTCCAACTTGTACACACCTATCGAAGTATAGTTGTTTTTATCTTCTAAATCGCGTGTAGATTATTTTTGTTTAAATTGGACGACTGAAAAAAAGTAGTGACAACTTTCTTTTTCATTTAATTATTCTATACTTTTTTTTTTGTTTTTTAAAGTCTATTTTATTTTTTTGTTGAATTTTTCTTAATAACTATCTTGATCGTACGACGCGAGTGACGGTGGATGTAGATGCACACACGTTAAGGTATTACAATATACTTGTAACAAATCGTGGCGGCGCACGAGGTCATCATCTCATACTGCCGGTGGCGTCTCGTCCAGAAAAATATAAGTAAAACCACTACATAAAATACATCGACAACGTGGGGCAAGGTGTATGCAAATAAAAATGCGTGGGCATCGGCGTATTTACGGGGGGGATTCACGTCTCCCTTTCCCCCAAAAAAGCGTGATATTTCTCATTTATTTTATGCACCGTGCGTATTATATCTTTGGCAAAATTTTGGAAAACCACTGCGTGATTTACAAGAAAAAAAATGAATGTCCCCCGCTGTTCCTGGCCACGCGCCACTGCAGGCCGGGCAAGAACCGCCTTTCTGCGCGTCGCGCAGTCCGCCGCGTACCGTCGACTCCAGCGGACGCGCGGGTGCAGTGCGAGACGATTCGCCGGAAAAAATGACGTTTGGTCCGCCGGACGCGACGTTCGGTGCCCGGGAAAAACTCTGATTGATTCAGTTAATTGATTAATCGCAACAAAAAAAAAAAAATTTGCCCCACGCCGGTCCCGCGATTTCGGGAAAATTTTACATTTCTCTTTTTCCGCGCACGCTATAAATCATAGAATTATGTACTTCGCCGCAGCAGCCGCTGCCGCGCTGCTGATGGCTCTGCCGCCGCCGATGACCGGCCGCCAGCCGCAGTGGCGACCGGCGGCCGAGTACCGCCCGCGGTACCTGCGGCCGATGGCGGACGGCCACGGCGTAGCCCTACCCCGCCGTCAGTGGCGGCAGGCGTCCAGAGCCGGCGCCCTCATCGGCGAGCACTTGCTCGGCCACCGGAAACGGTTGCGCTACCTCACGACCACCGTGCACCCCGTGCTGGGCCACTGGAGGGCGTTGCGCGACAAGCTGGAGGTGCAGTCCATGTGGCCCGGCACGGCCAGGCACGCCGACGAGGCGCACCTGCTGGCCACCACGGTAAGAATTACGCGCCACTCGGACGGTTTTAAACTCAGGGGTGTACTGACTTTGAGCCCGGGGCGCAAACATTTTAAGGGCCATCTTAGAGACTTAATCCGTATACCCAAGACTGGGCATTTACTTTTTAAACGTTAAAATCAAATTATAAAGCCAGTTGACTCGTTAACTTATTCTTTTTTTTTTTCGTTAACTTTTATAGGTAAATTATTTTTGAATTTAACTCTAATCTGTGGTAGTTAAATGTTTTTTTTTTTTTAAAGTTATACATAGAAGAAAATTTCAAAAGAAAATACGAAAAAAATGTTTTGAAGCCGAGGAAATATCACAGCAGGTACAAAACGATGTGAATATTGTGAATATTATGAACCATTTATCTTTATTTTGAGTTGGGTTAATTTTTTTTTTTTTCTTTTGTTTTAACTTTTAATTTTACATAACGAGTTAAAAAAACTTGCCCAGCCTTGCATATACTTACCGAAAACATACAAATTGGGGGCCCAAAGGCCAAAACATGTATGGATTGAGGTCCAAAACATAAATACAGATTCGGGCCCGGGGGTGATGTCCACCCCTGCGGTTTTTAATAAAAAATAATAATAATACGCGCGTAATGTATGTAAGTTAATATGCAAAATTTTACGCAGAAATCAACCGTTCAAACGGGTTTAAAAGTTAAGTGTTAACCTACCCGCATTCGAAAGGGATTTTTCACGAAATTCACATTTTTTTCAAATGATTAATAAAATAATCGATTCTTGCACACCTACAAGAATCTTTCGTTTGATGCTTACTAACGAAAATTTTATAGTCTAGGCGTAGCGTAAAAAGACGTATTGCTTGTTAAGTACATTAGTATAACTTTTTTTTACAATTTTTTTTACTTAATATACATTTTTTACGCAGTTAAACCACTCCAATCTTTTCGTTTAATTCCTCCAGATTTATCGACTCAAAATTGTACTTTATTTGAAGCAATTTTCAAAATGTTTATGATTGAAAAACGGAAAAAGTCGAAATTTTCATAAATGTGTCAAATTACTTTAAATTTTTACACAATTTCATAATCGGTTGATTTTAATTTTTAAACACTCGTCGGTTTTATGATTTATACAGAAATAGTAGATACTGCTTTATTACTTTTATTATTTTGTTGACACGATGTATTACATAACGATGTGTTCAAGCACGATAAAAATTTCAAGTTATTTTGACCGTTTCAATCATTTTCAAGCTGAATAATTCAATAGGCATTGAAAATTGTATTATTTTACCAAATTTGTTTGATAAAAGTGAAAATATCGCGTAGTTTTCACCAAACTTTAACACATAACCTATTATTATTACACAACATATTTTCTTAATATAACATATTATTATGCTATCCACCGTTCACATATTATTAAATCGCTGTACATTTTAGACTTAAAAGTTATTTTTGTTTTAAGTGAATAAATGAAGTTTGGTCTCGGGAATTCTTTTAACTGTAAAAATAAATCCTTAACTTGTTAGTGTCAAATACAATTAAAATATTATGAAGTATAAACCTGTCGATCTTTCTTTTATCAAAGTAGACGATAAAGTATAAATATATCTTTGATATGGTAAACGTGTTCGCCATGATTGATGATTTAATGTTTTATTGATGACCATCATGAACCAAAAAAATGTTATTATGCTCAAAGCCCGCCGTCATTTTTCGATCGGTTGGTTATGTTTTGTTTACTAATTACTTGCATCATGCAGGTACAGTTATGAAATTTCTCAGTTTAGTAAACTTTAAAATTGCTTATTTCTTTTCGAAGGACCTCCTCTAAAGTGAGCTCCGAATAGAATACAAGTACAGTACCTATCTATTCAATGATTTTTATTTCAAATCTTATTATATTATTATAATACGTCACAAACTCAATCATACCTATAATAGCGCAATAAAATATTACCCATTAAAACAAAGTTTACCTATATTTTATTATGTACGTATACAGTTCGAGCCGCGTTCATTATCACCCGGCGACCTTGACACAATGCGACAGACTCCGCGATCAATCAAAACACTATTATAAGTATTCATAATGTATCTGGCATCTGCAATATAAATTCTATGCGAAATTAAAATGAAATGAGTACCTGTATACTTAATCAGACCTTTAATATTTGTCTTATTATCGTAATAAATACGCAGTTATACTCTTATGAAGTGTGCTGTGTGTTGCCAAACACTAATAGGTATTTACTCCTTTCTGTGAATAGGTACAAAGAGTCTCGCAAAAAGTGTCCTTGTCGAACAATTTTTCATAAATTCAAATCCTAGTGTTTTTTGTAGAATTTGTTCTAATAGTATGCGGGGACAAGCAATGGTCGGTTTAGTCACTATATATATAGTAAATTATAATGTTTTAAGAGTGGAATCGTCAAATTGTTTGTATGCCAAGATTAATATTTTGAAGCATAACTTATCAAAGTGGGTCATTGTGGACACTCTATATGTATTAATATTTACCAAACAAGCAATCTATATTTTTATTATATATCTATATTTTTTTTTGTAGTTGTTGTGAACACGCATAACAAATCCAAAGCAACGAGCGTGAGCCGTACACTTATGGTTTTTTTTTGCTAACAATTGTTCTGTCTTCCGACATTTCCCGTTCTCCGCGAATATCTGGTATATTTCGCAGTGTTGTAGATTAGTATAAAATACTGCGCCGAATAAACTGTGGTTTTTTCACACGTTATCGCAATGTATAAATAATACTGCATGCGCGGAAAAAAAGAAAATTACGGATACAAAAAACGCTCATGTGGTGGTACACCGCAAAAAGAAACACGTTACAAATTACGTTATAGACCGGATAGTCTTATAAGAACCGAAAAAACAGACAATAACGTCACGTATAAGTGTATGTGTGAATAGATGAATTATAGTTTAAAACAGAGCTGAATTGGTAGACAGTACGTCTTAAGACCCCGCAGGGTTGGATCATTCGTCTTGATGTATTAGAAAAAATGTTTTGCTCCGACTGCATTTACTGTCCATTATAAAAAATACAGAAAATAATATCAGCCTGAATACTGAAGATATAAAAACGTATTGACCGCTACAGATTTTAATATATTTTATACCTATAGGCCTTATAGATTACCTATATTTAGGCACCTAGGTCTAATAATGTACAATAATTGATAGTTGAGTATTATTCTAGAATTAGAAATGAGCTAATTGTTCACTATAAAATAAAAACAGTCTTTTTCGACCCATGAGTTTGTATTAGGTACAGCTTGTTGTTAATACATATTAACGATGTCAATAATTAACAATAATTGATTTGGTTTTATAACTTTCTATAATTTCACCATACCGAGTACCAGTAAGAACATATACTGCAGGACACTTTGTTAAAATCGAATTATAAACCGATAAATCGAATGCTAAGAATCCATAACATGTTATTGGAACTTAATTTACCAACAATTTTTTTTTTGCATTTTCATAGTTATGCAGAATAAGTACAGTTATTCAGGTGCTAAAATATAATGTTTTCCACGAGCTTACGAATTTGTTTTATTAAATTAGGCGCGAGTACATTTATAGTACCTATTTTTTTCGTCGAAGTTTCAAATTCAACTGCTAACAGGCAACAGTTTGCAACCTGTTGATTTTTTGTTTCGCGTTTGCACACGGT
This sequence comes from Hormaphis cornu, assembly GCA_017140985.1. Classification (NCBI taxonomy): domain Eukaryota; kingdom Metazoa; phylum Arthropoda; class Insecta; order Hemiptera; family Hormaphididae; genus Hormaphis; species Hormaphis cornu. Next base: position 2,823,817 of record CM029363.1, read on the forward strand.
AGATCATATACAGTACACTTACACTTTACATCTTTTTTATCGGCTTTTTAAAATATTTGTACATAGACAAATAAAATAAATCTTTCCGCCTAGTTTGGTTGTACATAAAGGTCAAGTAAGGCGCGTGTAATTGCGACCTATACACCTTTGAATGGTCGAGTATTTTATTTGTTACAGAACACGTGTAAATAGGACTTATAAAAGAGCGTCGTTATAAAAGAAAAACGGCGGAAATGTTTTTAATTTGTTTTCGCACATTTTTCGGTGATTATTCCGATTTATCTCACGGCTCGCGGTAACTGACTAGGACACCGTAATTTTTTTTTTTCTCATCGTTGCGAGATCTGCGAAGGCTACGAACATTAATACGAAACATCATATAGGTCGCACAATAGTAATTTTATCAAGGCATATGTGTAAGTACCTATGGTTTTTTTTTACCAAACGCGTTGAGTCGTTGTTGTGTAGTTATCGTAGTCGCGGCCGGTCATACGCGTTTGTCCGGTAACAGGTACCTACTACTCAACTACTACTGCAGACTGGAACACAATGATTATTTATTTTTTAAAATAAAAACAATTATTGCGAACGACACGTCGCTGTGGCGCTAAAACGTTATGCTGTGCTATTATTGCTGCTGCTTAAAATCCTCCAAATCCGCCGCATCTCGAGACATGTTGTTACAAACAATAACGTAACAGCGATAATATTATATCGCTGTCGCCCGCGAGTACGGTGGTAAAGTGTGGGGCATCATAATATTATTTTTTAGTTAGATTAAAAACACGGATTGGATGATTCCCTACGTCCTCTTATGTAGCCGATTGAGCGATACGAAACGTCAACTGTTCTATCCGCGGAAACCGAGAAAGATTACTTTTCCCACAATCATTACCTACAGTCGAACCTACGTCGACTGTTTGTTAGTTTTTTTTTTTAAGAATCCGATTTTCATCCAATTTTTTTCTTTCTTTCTGTATTTCACAGTGTATCTGTACGTTTTCGACCGCCAGCTACCGCGCGTATTTCAATATTCAAATTTAGATTACGGGAAAAAAAAATCACTTATGTTTATCGATCGCGGTTAGTGGAACTTGCACTTTTTTGTGACGGTGAAGAGTTCAGTATTAGCGCGGACGATCAAACCAGCTGTTACTCGATACGTATGCGTTGTGTTGTGCGAAACAAAATTTAAAACGTTCGAATATCCTATAATTAGTATGATTCGTACAACAAAGCGGGGCAGACTTTTTCGAACTTGTTCATAAATCTCTACATGCATAAGTTATCAAAAACGATTATCATGGATTGCGTACATAAATGTGTAAGACTTTTATATTACCGCGCGTCGCCCTCCCTCGCACACTCATACTATTATACACGGTCGTCGCGGTCGCCTAGGCTCTACTCTTGGCGGCCGTTGCTCAAACCTGTAATTACGTACAACACGTGGTGATGTTGCACGCGAGAAAAAAAACCGCGTGTCCCACATTGAAACGCGAGAATTTTTTATACGGCGCCACGTCGGGAGATTCGAAGGAGAAAAAAAAATGTACAAATAAAAATTACCGACTGACGTTTCGAGAGCTTAGCACGACAATGGGGGACAAAAAATCGACGGTACACCCGCGGTATAACCCCAAAACGATATTTTCATTGAACAACTCGAACGCGTTAAACGACGATGTACGACGAATAAGTGTTCTCCGGGTCGTTGCGCAACTCGCGGTCGTTGCGGAGCAGCAGGCACAAGTCGTTTCGGGCAGAACGCACAAAAAGACGAATTATTCCGTTCGGCCTCCTCCCACGGGTACACGACAGCACGACCTCGTGAGACCTTGTCCCCGTCAGGCTGGCCAAAGTATGTTCTGCCGCCGAAGAACTTATTATACCGTTGTATTTAGGTCAAACGCGAGTCGTCCGCGGGTGACCGACGGCTCCGTTCTCGCGCTCTCGTCAAAAACCGGCATCCCGTCGACAACGGATTCGTGTTGATTTTGTGTTTTCGCGCATCGTCGTTACCTATATACATTAGGACTGTAGTGTAATATTATGTTAGCACGTTTATAGAATGGCAAGGCTTTGTACGATCGCAACCCGAATAACCGGAGAGTAGAGTTTTTCGGGAACTTCAGCATCGAATGTGATTTGCACCCCTGTTTAAAATCTGAAACAGCGCCCCTGACCTACGGTATTACGATGCACTACGCTTGAAATTTATAAAAAAAGAAAAAAAACTCCAGCAACAACTGTATAACACGTATATACACCGGCATACGGCTGTGTAATAATAGTAGGCTAAATATTTTTACTACGGGATGTGCTCGGTCGGAAGGACACCAACTAATACCAACGGGTATTAGTTGGTAACTGTCAACGGGTACGTCATATTATACTCAAATTCTCATGCCGACTCAAAAGTTTAACGCGCGGATACTGCAGGGTAGGTACTCGCGTGACAAGGACTGGTCGAGTTAAGCGAATGTTATTTTCAGATATTTATCGAAATTAACGGTTATTGCACACCGTACAGGACCGTTCAAGGATCGATGTTTAAACTACTATTATACAGCTCTGTTGCCTGTAACGAAGATTTTTTACGTCTGAAAGTCGAAAGAAACGATCAGCTAAACCACATGTACACGCGCTGTTGGAAACGTGTGAAAATTAGCACTCGCAATATTTGAAGTTTGTTTTGTAGGTGTTCAGCTAGAAATGGGTCATCGGTATCATAAACTTGCAGTACAATAAACAGGTCGGCACAATTATTACGTTTGCGCGATTGCAACTATTGTATTTAAATGTAATTTTTTATCTTGTTGAAATACACGCTTGGTATCATTATACGCGTATAATATGCGTAAGTATATTTATACACAAAAAACGAATTAGTACGTCTTAGCGTCTGCCACGATTATGTCATTGGCTATAAAATGAGACAAATCTCCGAATCGTTTGGTTGTATTTCCGTTGAATCATTTAACATATTGCGCGAATAGAAATAATCAACAGTAATATCGTTTGTAAAAATACTTTTGTCGTGTTTTTAGTTTCGAGATTCGTTTTTTTCCCGGTTTTACTTGTTCAAAACGTGTTCCGTTTTAATGTTGTACAAAAAACGCTTTTGCTGTAATTTTGTGATTTTTATTTCGGCCATTTTCAAATTTAATATCTTATACGCCACCGGAAACGTCCACGATTAATGTTTAAAAAAAATTATCTACCGATAAAAAATATTGTTTTTTCGATATTGGCCTGCAGCGGTGTTAAAATTTTTGATGTAAAGTAAACGCGATTTATAAATTGTACGGAAAAAACATTTTTTCGTCATAATATATAACGCAGGTATAACGTTTTCACCATGTATTATTTTAAACGGAAAAATTTGAAACATCGTCATACACAGGTATACTATTATACCTGCGTAAATAAACTTAAAGCCTTTATATGTTTGATCGTGAAAATATGCAGGCATGGGTCGTTCCGCAGAAGAGTAAGAATCCTTTAAAACCTCGAAGCTCTAAAGTCTAAACTGAAAACTGAACGTTTCGAGACACAATAATAACTGCAATCACATAACATGTTCAAAACTTATTAGTTTAAAAATATTATTAGTCAAAACCGTATGAAATTTTAGTCACTCAATGCCAATTATGTAGTTTGCAATACCGTGTAAAAATGTCAATATGTTTGAACAATTTTTAGACGAGTAATTGCGAAAAAATTAAAGTCAATATAGAAAAATTTTTTTACGATTTTTCAAAATTAATTTTGCGCATGTTTTTGGTTATAACTCAAAAATTACACGAAAACAAGGTCGAAATCACTTCAAATAAATTCCTCTAGCTGTTCGAAACCACTTATGCGAAAATTGGGACTCCTCTACTTTCAAAACTTTTGGTCACATAAAAAATAACACTATAGGTACTCGGAATCTAAAATCATATAGGTAACCTATAATATTAAATATTTTCGATTGAACGACCCATTATATATTTTCTCACTAAAAAATATGTGACATTATGGTGTTTTCAACTAAAAATCCGTTGTGGACTGCGGTACTTACATTCTCACAACGTGATCGGCGAGCAGCGAATAGTGTAATAGTATAATGTGATAGCTGCACATTGCTTGCAGAACATATTAAACATGATTAATTTCACTTGTACGTATAATAAGACACACGATAATATAAAATAAGTCTATTTTTTACCAATCTATACGTGGGGACGCGGTAAGTACTGACAAAAACTCGTACTCAATATTGTATTTCGGTTAATAATGGTATGTACCTACACAAAATACGTGCATGCCCAGCAATACGTTACCACGCAACTGCTGTGTAAACGTATATGTAACCTTATAGTTCCAACAATTTACGTATTATTATTATCCACTGCTCGGTATTTGCTTTGGTTTTAACACTATGAAATATATACAGTTTACTCGACTTAAACGCTAAATACTATCATACCAACAACAGTAAAAACTGTTAAACATCTCTAAACGCTAATCGATTCCGTGTATGCGCATGTAGTACACTTTGAGCAGACGTTTTTTTTATTGACTATTTTTCACTCTTTTATTTTTTTCTAAACACCAAGAAATAATTTTTAGAATCTATTCGTTGTAGTGATCAATTATATGTGTCTATACTGCAGTTTTATAATTCTAGATGTATACTCCTATAGTTCGACAAATGCTTTCGTTAGGTCGTGTTAAATATTACACGTTAATAAACGAACAAACATCTTGTGAATTGCAGTTAACCCGTGGGGTTTTTCATTTTCACGCATCCGCAGCTGAATGCTATGTTATGATATGTCTGTACGCGAAACAGTGTATAATATACACTGATTCGTGTCAAACTCTGAGCTCGCGTTTTCGTATGCGCAGGACGATTACATAAGAAAAGAAGGATATCCGGTGGAGAGGCACACGGTCATCACGACGGACGGGTACAACCTGACGCTGCACAGAATACCGTTCAGCAAGAACGAAGACCCGACAATCGTGACCAGAAAGCCGGCCGTTTTGGTGCAACACGGCATATTGTGCAGTTCGACGGACTGGGTGATCGCGGGACAAAACAGCAGTCTGGGTAACGAACGATGGGTGTTGAGAAAGGGGAAAGCAGGGTTAAAATGTAAATTTGATCAATTTTTCACACTATTCGATGGTTAAATAGTTGAAAATGGTTGAAAAAAATGTACCCGGTGCCACAACATAATAGTGTTTGGACGTTAAACACTATTATGTTGGTGTCAGATCCCCCCGTAGCAAAATATTTCTCATTTTAACGTACTACATCAAAACTTTTGAAAACCATTACACGTGATGTGCACATTTTGATTTTAGACGACCCGTAAAATAACATAAATTACCACACATCACGATAGTATTTACAAACATTACCACTCATTGTATTCCATTTTCAGCGTTCGTACTCTCAGATGCAGGATACGACGTGTGGTTGACTAACTCCCGTGGGAACACGTACTCCAGGAATCACGTAACATTGGACCCTTCAAAAGAACCGGAAAAATTTTGGGACTTCAGGTACTTTCTTAACAAAAAAAAATAATTTCCCTCTAAGGCCATTCACTATCGATAAATATCTTCTACACCAGATTTTTGATTTCGCCCTGCAGGATTGTCTCAAGATTTCTTAAATTTTGTACACGGATTTCCTTTCGCGAACAACCCCTCCGATTTTTCTACATACCGAAACATAATGTATCAGTTTAAAAAGTTAACCGCAATAACGCTATTGCAATTTAACGTACAATACTAACTTTGTATTTTGTTTATCCTCCACTGTACACATCGACGACATATTACACACATACATAATACTTTCTGATTGTTTTTCCATACAGCTGGCACGAGATGGGCACAATTGACTTACCGAACACGATCGATTACATCTTAGACAGGACGGGTGAACCGGACTTGAACTACATAGGGCATTCTATGGGCACGGCCATATTTTACGTGTTGTGCTCGGAAAGACCGGAGTACCAGCAGAAGGTTCGGTCCATGGCTGCCATGGCACCAGTCGCTTACCTGAACCACGTGAAGAGTCCCATAATGACGTTTTTGTCGTCTATAGCCGACCCGTTGGCCGTAAGTTTCAGCGCCGTTTTGTATGATTATTACAATAATAAGAGAATACAAGCGCGTATTATATAGGCGCCATTTAGGGAGCTATAGTTAGTCTCGAGCCCCCCTCGACTTTTTAAAAAATACTAATATTTTATAAGTTAAAACTACATTGTTTACTACGCTATTGTGATCGGATTGCAGTGGCTGTGCAACAGTTTGGGGTACTACGAGTTCAGACCGAACGGTAAGATCATGTTGTTTGCGGGCAAAGCGATCTGCGAGGCGAACTCCCATGTTGAAGGCGTTTGCGACAACGTACTGTTTCTGTACGCCGGGTTCGATTCGAAACGTCTGATCAGAGTAAGTATACACAATAACAATTCGGATTAGATTATTGTATACAGATACATTACCTGTGTATGTACCCGCGAACACCCCCATCGCTTGTATAATATATAAACTGTAAAGAACATTCAACCCGAGCAGCCAGAGACGCGTGATAATGTATTCACACACCAGCTCAGTCGTACACCCAAACGCAAATCACACCAAACCGAAAGTGGGTCGAGATGTAAATCGTCTTACACGGTGGTTAGTGCGAAAACAGGGAACTACATGGAAACCTCCGATAGTTGCTGCTGATATGCGTGATACTCGCTGAGAAATATCGCGACCACCGGATAGTTGCGACTGTAGCTACGACACATAAATAAACTATTATAATGATGTTCAAATTTAAAAATGGACGGATATTCTCGTACTTAAAAATTGAAAAACTTTTAAAATACTTCTGCAGAGTAACTAAATCAACGATGATTATAGTTCATTGCGCACCGTAAATTCACACCGAATTTCATGTTTTATTTTTCGAAATTTCAGGAGATCCTGCCGATCATCTACGCGCACACTCCGGCTGGCGCGTCGGCTCGGCAACTCACGCATTTCGCTCAGCTTATGAAACGCGGTCAGTATAATGTACCTACTATACAACTGATGTGGGTCAATAAGACATGTTAATAATACGATTAATGCTTTTTTAATCTTGGAAAAATATTAAAGATGTCTTTTAAAATTTTTAACTTATCACTAGGAGGTACCTTTACTCACCATTATATAACGTAAGTCAGTGTCATCGATCCCTAAATATGTATAATAGGTATCTAGGCGTAGCGATACCTGTATTGACGGCTATATAGCACAACGACTATATCTACTAAATAATGCAAAAATAATATCAAGAAACAAAGTAAAAGGTGAGTGGCTATCTAAACTGTTTAACTTTGCAACACAACTAAAAATTGGCTCCGTTACTGATACGTAGATTAGCGTTATACACATTATTTTCCAATATTATCGGCATACGCTCAACTACTTTAAAACGCGTTGAATAATACAGCATAGTTACAAATAAGTAAGTGGGTATAGTAGGTACTCGTAAGGTTAAGATGATCGAGATAAAAGTAAAATAAAAGTGAATAAAACTGAAATAAAAGTAGGTACTTGCCTACAACTCAATACTTGGTACCTACACGCCCGAAATGAATCCACCAGCTAAAATAAAATAGAAAATCAAATAGATATTCATAAATTTTGTCGCGTGTGAATAATTTCAGATAAATGGTTCGGCCAGTACAACTATAACAAACAAAAAAACATGGAAAAGTACGGACAGCCCGAGCCCCCAGCCTACGACCTGACCAAAATCAATGTGCCGGTGGCTCTGTACCACGCGGAAAACGACTGGCTGTCGTCGGTGGAAGTGAGCCGATGATTAATATTGAAAAAAAATGCAATTATATGCGCCCATTATTAATTTAAAAACAATTTTTTTTTTTTTTTTAATAATACCGTAAAACGCGAGGATAGTTTGCACCGATTTCCGTGTTTTTTACGCGTTTGTTGTTTTCAGGACGTCGACGTCCTCGCCGGACGGCTACCGAACGTGGCGGAGAAGAAGATCATGCCGTTTCCGGAATTCAACCACTTGGACTTCCTGTGGGCGAACGACTCGAAGACCATCGTGTACGACGACATCATAGCGTTCATGAAGCGTCACGATCCGAAGTACGAGGAAGCACCGCGGCCGTCCGCCGAAGAAGTGGACGCGAACGTCGTGCACGCGTCGAACCTGGAACCCGATTCGGAGTGAGCCGGGGGGAGCTTTCGTGTTCCCAGTAGTGCGCGGGTTAGGGACCGCCAGATCGCTGACCGGATAGAAGAACGGAAGCGAACAATAGTAACGTAAAACCGTTATCGATCACAGCCGTTTCGACCCGCACGGGGGCAAGCGAATTTGCGATTGAATCTCGTATTTTTCACCGTTTTTTTTTTTCTTCTCCTTACTGCGCTTTTTATGACTATAATATGTTACGCGAGTGGGTAGACAAGGTTATAGTAATAATAATTGTAAGAAAGTTGCAGCAGTAGCAACGAAAAAAAAAAAAGGAAAAATTTAACCGTCGGTCTGAGGAAATAAGATCAATACTCGAAATCAATATTTTTAGATCAAGATACCTAAGACACATGTCATACAGTATTCTATCCATTACCTGAAGCACAGAATAAGATAAAATCTGTTTCATCTTTTGTGCGAAAGCCTAGGCACTAACTAGTTAGAAAGTTTAAAGTTTCTTTTTTTTTTCAGTCGTTTCTGACTAGTTATACTTTTTGCTAACGCTAACTTGGTAGCTGCCTCTGCGTAACTACTATAGTTGCATTATTTAATAAAAAAACAAAAAGAAACTTAATGCAGTTAGTTCTCAAATTTACTCTTCACTAAATAAATAAACATGTACGTAAAATGATTCACGTTATTTTGAACAGGCAATATTATTTTTTTTTTCAGAAATATTAATGTAGGTACGAATAAGTACTGATATAGAATTCGATGTATAATTTTCCCTTCTATTCTGATTCATAAAAGGTAAAAAAAAAAACCATTTTTTTTTAAACCATAAAAACTGCTGCTACTAATTTCATAAGCTCTACAGTATGCCATAGTAATCCAATCGATTCGAAAAATTATTTTTCTGATTCGAGCACCATATTATATTAAATTGTATTAGTTAATTACTTTTTTAATTTCAATCAACTCTTTTGTAACTAACTCAGTTCGTAATTTATTCAACTAATTTCTAATAAAACTGGTTACTTTATTAATAAATTATACGTATATTGTATATAATTTATATACTATAAATTATTTTTTATTGTGTTATAGTATATTATAGTTAATAAATAAATAGGTGTCATAATGCTGTGTCATTATAATACATTTACGGCATTTTTGCACAACTACGCCAAATGATTATTAGCAAGAGAAAAGAATATCACGCACATTCAAATGCGCAGTTATCGACTATCGTGTGAATGAATGGATGTGTGGCTTTAAATAAAAATTGTTGTGAAAATAAACATAATATGTGTGCGTTTTTTATTGAGTTTTTATACTCAAATAATAAAATTAGAATCATAAACAAAAGTTCGAAGATGACTAATTAGACAAAAAAGTCTCGACTATTTCTCATGTACTTTGTTATGAATTATGAAATAACATGTTATCTTTTAAACAAAATTATTACTGAATCCAACAATTACATCAAATTGAAAAAAGTAGCGTTGGGATGTAAGTTCGACTTTTTCGTTTAATATGATTTAAGCACTTTTAAGTAATTAGGCAGGCATTACAAAAAAATAACTAACCAAATTCCAGTTTTTCTCTGTAAACTTCTTCCAACATGTTTGTTCAAACATCTAATTATACCCTCATGTTTAAATTTTCAAAACTGAAATATTTTCTCATTACTTCTTTTTGTAATATTTTACTTGCTTTGGTCTCAATAGCAATGACAAAATCTATTTACTAACTCAAAAATCACAATTTAATAGGACTGTTTATTGTTTACATGGCGTCTGCTTTACAAAACAATCAAAAAAACGGGCGCGCAAACTAAAAATAAAGTAACTCATGAAACATTGCACAGTAGGTATTTTATTAATACATTATTGTTTTTACAGTCAAATAATATTATATCACCTGTAAATAAGTTAAAAATGGAAATAAATAATTTTTTATTACAATGATGCTTATAAAAAAATACGCTTTAACCTTACTGAATGCAAGTATTGTACACACAGGTTAGATGTAAATAAATTATTACAACTATTAAATATCAAACGTATAAATACTAAATAAGTTTATAAATTACAAGCATGATATATGCTTAGTCTAGTTAGTTTGTGTGTCTAATGTCTAATTGTGGAATGGATTATACTTTCTTTTGGTCTATTTAATGTGTTAACTACATATTATTTAATATTAATGTATCGATTCCTAATGTAATTGTGTGCTTCATTACATTACAACCGTGTCACCGAGTCGAATCGAATTTCTTGACACTGCCAAGTCTTTTGGCTAATGTGATTGGACCAGGTGTGATGATGATGAACAATAGTTAGACTTAAGTATTTGACTGATTACACAATGTTATCCAGACACATCAACACAAGGTAGAGTAAAAATAATATAAACAGATTAATGACATTATACTTTCAATAAAAAAAAAAAACAAAAAACAAAAAAGTAGACGGACAAATACTATTCTCCTCTTACTAATACTGTACACTTTAGTCAAACAAATTATGTACATGTTAATACTACGTATAAAACTTATTTTAAATTCACAGTTATATACAGATACCGCCCTCCCCTTATTTTAATGTTGCGGTTAGAATCCAAAGTCCAAGAGTTCGGGAGGGTCAAGCCTGTATCAGGACTTGTCAAACTTCACAATAAGTCTATTGTCAAACACGCGAAACCCATCACGGATAGCTGCGAACTTGTTTATTGCTGTCTTTGTAATCTTGGTGTGTCGGAGATCCAAGTAAGTTAGGTGGTTACACTTTGCCAGTATCTTCAACGATTGTTCACTAATACCCGTACAGCCAGAGAGCTGTAGAGTAGACAAACCAACAATCTGCGTGAGCATCTCCACACCTTCGTCAGTGATTGGATAGCACTGAGACAAGTCAAGCATGGATAGCTTGGGCAGCACACGAACAATGGCTCGTATACCAACATCGGTGATGTGACTGCCAGCGAGTTTCAATGACCTAAGACCAGACAGCCGACACGTCAAGTCAGTAAGCCCAGGCCGGTGATCCAATGGCGGGGACAGGATATGCTGCAGTGCCGTGTCATTCATAGAGGGTACAAAGCTCAGGTTTAATGATGTCAAGGTCGGACATACACATGACCGCAAACATGAAACTGTTGACCATGGACAGCCTTGTAGTGACAGAGCCTTGCTTTGCGGTAACCTGACCAGAAGCCAAGACAGCTGTTCTTTACTGATTTTACACCAGTCCAAAATCAACACTTTTGGTTGTCTAATCATTACGTCTGCAATTATAATACACAAAAAGCAAATTAATAAGTAAATTTATTACATTAATTTATCCACTCGAATTTGAAAAGACCAATGCTTAACAACTCATCATGAATTTTATAACAATGACAGTATCATAAATGCAGATTCGTAATTTTTAATTTTTCACATAATAATGTGATATATTAAATAAATCTAGCTCCAAAACATTAAATATAAGTAAGTAAAATAAACACCACAAGCCAAATATGAATGATTTTAAGCTTAAATCGGTTGTGAACCTACTTGAATGTATTTTTTTTTTTTTTTTTTTGACAATTGACCGTAGATTAAAGTATGATATTTGACATTGAGCAAAATAAGATTTACATTCAATATAAATACTCAAAAATATGCTAGCTAATAAACTATTTATGCTGATCACAGCAATTGGGAAGATTTTTTTTAAAGCAACCATACTCACCTTGCCAATAACATGTTCTAAAAATAAGTGATTTTAACATGTATTTATAGAAGGCAGTAAAAAAATTGTTTTCTTGTGCCATTAATCTTACAATATTGAAATACGAGAAATGTTTCAGGGAAAACAAATAAAAAACTAAAATTTATTTATTTTAAAGTAAGAAAATGCAGACAAATTTATAGTGCTCACATTTATTTTTGAGTGAAAACAAGAAGAGAAGATAAAAAATATATTTATTTATTATTTTTTTTTAATAATGCCAGATCATTTATAGCAATTGTAATTTTGTTGTAAATTAGCAAATAAATAAACAAAACCGAGTTTAAAATTTTAATACATTGTTTATAAACTACAAGTTCTGTGTTTATTAATGTTTGAAATTGTATTTTAGGTAAAATTATTGAAATTTTGCCTAAATAACTCATAACAGACAATAGTTTTTCAATGTTACCACCAAACAAAAAAACTGCTTGACACAAGGTAAGGCACCTACGCAACAATTGCATTTTAATGATATACTCACATTTAATCAGTTTAGATGTGATCACAGTCTCAGTGAAATCCATGCGGACCCACAATGCTGGATTGATTGTAGCCGTGTACCAATCTTTACACACGAGTGAACAATTTTTAAGATCCTCCGGTGACAGAAATTTAAATACTGGCACCAGTGTTGTGGAACGTTTCTGTAGTTCCTTGTCTAGATCATCTTGGTCTATCTTTGGCACTGGCCGTATAACATACTTGGGCAGATGATTGCATTTCTTTGAGTTAGATAGGATCTCGTCGATAGGCATGTCTACATTGTTGGCAATAGGCTCATTAGTCCGAATCTCTTCTTCAATCTTCACACTGCCAGACATAATACTACTGCTACTGACATCAGCTGGATTATCCGGAGTGATTTTCGTCTCTGGTATGTACTCTGACTGCAAAGACACGACAAGATTTAGTCTATTTTCTCTCTACTTTCCATTACTTTGTTTTTGAAATTTTAAATTTTATCACGTTGTATTGTTATTACTTATTAGGGTAATGTATAAGGACAGTAATTTTGCATCGGCTTTACAATTGTCAATGGCTATAAATAATATCATGATCCATAATTACCATAGATAAATGTCTTGATTATTGTATTTATAATCAACTCCATTACTAATTAAAGTATAAAACATAATGGTCAGTATAATTTATAATATATTACATTTTTTTTTTCAAATTTTTAACCGTAATTTTCGAAAAATATTTTTCGGCAGTTGACACAAACTTATTTTTGGTAGGTAAGTATTGAAATTTCATCAAGTTGTTTTGTTACAGTTTATAAGCTCTTTAGACTATTCATATAAATATTACTATATTATGAATTATTTTGATCTTGTCCAAGAGGATAATTACAATTTAATTTTTCAATAATTATTTATAATCACCATTAACTAAGTTTCCATTACCATTGAATACACCGCACTGAATTGACACACATTTAGTATCATTATAATTTATAACTAATTCTTTAATCAAACAAATTACAATGCCACAAAAACACAAACTATTGTACTGATGGTGGTAATTATCGAAATACATATTTACTTAATAAAATAAAAGTTAATTTTAACGACAGGGTAATTGGTTTGGTTAACTATAAACCACAAATATTTTATAGCGCATTTTAACACAGTTTTAGAGTTTTACATTTTGTACTTACTATGCGTATGGGAGACATTTTATCCCTTTTAACAATAACGCCCGAGTCAGCTACCGTGTTAGCCGACTCAAAAGGTCTTTCAGCCGCCTCCATATTTACCATATACTGTTGTTTTACCATGCATTGGTCAAACACTTCCATCGCAAACATTTCAAAAGGCTAAAAAATGAGTTAAAAAACTATATTACAAAAATATTTAGAATAATTTGTTAAAAATATATATAGTTATATTATAAAATCTTAAAAAATAATAGTATTTTAGATAAATAAAATGAAGTTTACACTTATTTCGTGATACAACAATTAAAACATAATTGTGTAACATTGTAACAAAACAAAATATAATGGTTACAAACATTATGCAGTATGCACGTAACATTATGAACTCTACGCAATACACTTTAATTTGTTTGGTAGTACGAATTAGGTATACAATATAATTACTATTCCACGACTTTCCTCTATAATTACCTTGGCTGGTTGTTTTGACCCGTCCGGGCTTAAGGCAGCCACTGCGACCAGGGGAGTGCTGGTACTCGGTTCGATCTTCACAGGTGGTTTCTTCTCTTCGGTAAGATTACGTCTCTATAATGTGACGCGAGGTGTTGTAACAGAAAAAAAAAAAATTAGCAACAAAAAAATGTCTAATAATAACTATTGGAGACTGGCCGTAAACTTAACTTGTTTTTTTTATTGATTTACTATTAAAACTAACGCATTTATAGTTTTGAGTTTTTTCAATTAAGTTAATTTGGATTTTATACATTTGAGACAAACAAACGGAAGAACAATATGTATAAAGTATGGATTTTTATTTCTGTTCAACAAAGTTAAATTACCTCAAGTTAAGTTAATAATATTAACTTTTATTACTTAACCAACACATTTTGCACGGTGAAAACACACACACGCGTTTGCCGTGTTCATGAGTAAAAAAAAATCATTAACTTGCTTTAAAAAAAAAAAAATGTCAGTCAACGAGGGGATATAAACCCAAATCCCCCTGCCTTGTACTAAACTATAAAATGTTTGCTGGAAAGTTAAACGCAATTAGGTACAATAATTAAAGTGCGTTTAACATTTCAAAATTGTATAAAATTCACAGGTAAGAAACCTGGATACCTACACCGTTGAATGACAAAAAGATATCGTAATAGTACGATTATCCATTTTTTTTTTACAATAATCACATTTTATTCTCAAGAAAGAACGTTTTGTTGGGGAAAAAAAAAACGTAAAATTTGTGGACGTTTCAAAATACAAACAAGACGGCAAAAACGCTAATTATTTTTTACAGCGGCGTAACTTACGAATTTCTTGTGCGGAGTTTTGTTCTCCAGATCAGACTTGTCGGCGTCCGCGATCGTTTGTTGCGGCGGCACCTGTTCTGGCTGCTGTTCCGGCGTGCGCGGCTGTTCCTAAAAAACAAAAAAAAACAAAAACACGCACGTAGAGAAAAACAATCGTTGAAAAAAATCGTCGGCAAGTTTTTCGGTTGCTCGTTCACACAACAACAAACAACGACGTTTAAAAATTAAAATATGTCACTTTTCCACCAGAAAGAATACATATTGGCATATTAAATGAAAAAAAAAAAAGCGAAAGATTTCACTATATATTACAAATGAACATACTCAATTGAAAAAACACGCACGTAAAGTGAGTGTAAAACGTACGCGTACGGACGGACATGTATAAATAATCCGAGAAAAAAACTTCGGAGAAGTAAAAAAGGCTTTGTTAAAGGCTTGGTAGTGTGAATTTCGAGGTTGACAAGGTCGTGAAATCAACCCCGAAATCCTGTGTCTGTGTCTAAGCGGCAGGAATCGGCGGTTGAAAAAAAGAATATGCGATTCCCGGTTAATAGAGAAATTAAATCAACCACCAAATTCTGTGCGTAAACTTGCAAAAATCGAAAATAAAAAAATTATCAAAAAACGGCATTGTACGAAAATTAAAAAAAAAAAATTAGCACAGAACACCACGGCGCGCTTTGATGAAATCGGATGTCTGCGATTCTAAAAGAACAAGTTTTATTCTGTTTTTCGTTTCGTCACACGGTTGTAAATTGCTGTAATTGTACGCGGCTGCAACTTTTGACGAGTGTAGGACATATATAATATAATATAATACTAAAATTAGTTTTTATTTCAACTGATTATGTACATTTGAAGAAAATGAGTTAATTTTAAACACTAGAATATTAATTTTATACATAATAAGAAAGAATACTAAATTAATACAACAAAATTTTACAAATTTCTTTTTGGAAATGTCATTTTTTGACATTCTATACTGACCAATTTATTCAGACCTGATTTTGCAATTTATTACTACAACTCTAATTTAGTTTTATTTGTCAAGAATTTCTTCTGATAAATTGACCATCTTGTTTTTTAATACGTATAATAATAATAAGATCTATCACTTTCTTTCACAACTATGTCTTTTTCCCACTGATTATGTACATGAGTATACATACTTGATTTCCAAGTTTATACTGCGTAAAGCTTTTTGTTCACACTATTATTGTAGTTTTTACTTTGTTTGATTATCTTTCGCATAGTTTTAATTGGATTTATTGGTACAGATGGATCTAAGGACTATCTAAGATCTAAGGCAAAATGAGTGGAATCCTTACGTGCTTCGGAAAAATAATTGAAATCCGAATAAAAAGGAGAAGTAAAAAAAGCTTTCTGTAGATAACTTTAAAAAGAGACGGTAATGTGAATTTCGAGGTTTACTACAAGGTCGTGAAATCCACCCCGAAATTCTGTGCCTAAGCGTCAGGAATCGGCGGTTGAAATAAAGAAATCATAATTTCCTGGTTAATAAACAAATGAAATCAACCAAGAAATTCTGTGTCTAAGCGAAAGGAATCAGCAGTTAAAAAAATAAAATAAAATAAATAAAAAAATTAGACACAATTTCCTGGTTAATAAAGAAATGAAATCAACCAAGAAACTCTGTGCGTAAACTTGCAAAATCTAAAGTAAAAAAATTATCAAAAAACGAAATTGCACAAAAATTAAAAAAAAAAAAAATTAGCACAGAACGGCGTGCTTTGATTATAAATCCAAAGGCAACTCGACATTAATTACGTGGGTGCCAGCTAAAATTTATGCCGTTATTATCACAAATGCACAACCATTTCTTAAATATTTATGTATAATACTATTCTACTAAGTTTCTTATTAAAAGTTTCTATTAAGTTTTTTTTTAAGATGTAAAAATTTTGAATTCTGTAGTTTATTGATATTATGAACAGACATTGTCAAATTGGACATGTTTTTCACTCTTTACAGCAATGTGCCCTGCCAGATCAGGAATCTAACTGATGAACAAATGCAACACTTTTCAACATGTTTGTTGAGGGTTTTATGGGAACTTCTCTAATATTTTGATGTCACTTCTATTGTAATTCCCCGCCTCAGGTAGACCAATTTCTTTGATCAATCACACGCTGAATGCTGACACATTTCTAGTTTTAAGTACTGAGTAATTGAAATTTTTTTAAAATTTTTTCACAAAAAAAAAAAAAAAAAACTGCTGTGAAAATTAACAAATGAGCCACACTACATTTTAGATTAAAAAAAAAAAAAAAAATAGAACAGTATTTTCATACACGTAGACACTTTATTCAAAATACAAAAAAAATTAAATAAACACAGTCCAAGCTTATAATTTAAGAAACTAAACAAGTGTATGTATGACAGCATTACACATGTATTCAGTACATTATTTTCCTAACATAACTTTGTTTAATTTGTACATGAATAGATTTGCCAAGATCGAAAATCTTAATAAATAGGTACAACTTGTACAACATGTTTGATTGTATCATATTAATATAAAAATAATACTTAAATAACTACGGTAAGTAATTAAACTTCAGTCTTGTATATCATATTTGTAATTTTAATATAATTTATATTATTCAAAATGTATCAATGGTATTTAGTAAAAGGGCAACATTGAGAAAACCTGAATCTTATCATTTCAGAACAATTTATATATCACGCACTAAACCAGAATTTATACTACAGCGTAACATTATATAAATAATAATATGCATAAACAAAACAAAAAAATTTCTAGTAAAAAAAATTCAAACTTACATAAAAAAAAAAAAAAAATATTACTATTTTTTCAAACAAACACTTTTTTTTTAATGTTAACAATTTTATAGTATGATAGTCTATAACTATTTTAACTACTAAGACTACCGGTGGAATCACGTCTATGGGCAACAACCACTGATGGAGAAAGTGAACGCTTCATCAGCAGTCTCGTATCAGTGGCTGAAAACCGATCATTATCCTGCAGGAACTTTGTTAAGGCTACGTTAGAGATTTTTGGAGTTTGTTTCAATTCCAAACGTTGCAAGGCCGAAAACTTGAGCAGCAAGTCAAGTGACAGATTACTGATACCCAAGCAACCAGACAGATCAAGCACCTGAAGAGTGGAAACAGTATTGCCAGTGGGTGTGGTGAGCTGCGCTATACCAGCATCTGTGATGCGATAATTCTGAGATAGGTCCAACTCAATCAAATAAGGGGCATACTGCACCACATATCGAAGTGACACATCACCAATGTCAACACCGGCCAATTTAAGAGTACGGAGATTACGGAACCGGACGCGATTCGTGTTATCGTTTGAAGAAGATCGAGAATCAGCTGGTAGTGATAATACATCACGCAGAGACGAGTCACTCATTCCAGGTACAAAGCTTAGGTCTAGGGTAGTCAAAGTTTGTGGTACTATGTTGCTTGTACGCAGTGCAGATACGCCACTCCATGAACATCCCTGTAAAGACAGTACCTTGAGCCGAGTCAGTTTGACTATCATCCACTCTAATTGTCGCTTTGCAATAGCTGTCCAGTCCATCATTAGCACTTCGGGCTGCCTCTTTACTACACCGCTCAGACACAAGGCTGTCAACCGCTTTCCAGTTACATCTATTTTGTGCCACAGTGATGGGTCCACAGACATTTCAGACCATGCGCGGCAAACTAATGCGCACTTAGCCAGTTCTGGGGGCTTCAAATACTTAAAGACTGGCAACATGCACAATGGGTTGGTAGAGTAATTACTGCTACTGTGGTTGTACCCATTAGAGTATCCGATTCCACCACTTTGAGAATGACCACCATTATTACTGTTGATTAATGATTTTTGAACACCGCCATTGACTTGACTTTTCGGTCCAATAGCTTTGGATGGTTTTGATACGTATGATTGTTTTTTTAGCACATTGCAGTGTTTACCTGGACCACCCGAAAGCTGGGTAGCTAACTGCTTACGTAAATCAATTTTGTTACGAGACTGTGAATCAGTGGCGGATGGTAGTGATAGAGCAAGGACTCCAGCGGTGTTGTTGTACGTTGACATGTGATGGACCTCTTCGACTTTGACAGAACAATTTAACATTTTGTTGGAATGTTCTTCCGTCCATTTCTATAAAAAAAAAATATTTAACGAAATGTTTTTTTTTTTAAATTTGTGAAATTTTAAGCAAAAGAAAAATAGTAATAATTAAAATTTTGACTTTTTCTAATTATTTGTAGTTATAATAAAAATCTGCGCGCGGTCAACAGGATGTGGTGGTGATTAAGCAAAATTTAAAGATTTTTTTTCTAAACATTAACTATTAAGTGAAGACAAAAAAATTCAAAACACAAGTCAACGTACAACAATACTTCTTGTAGAGGAGCGTTTGTTTGATGTAGTAAAAATATTTTCAAATAAAATGTAAATGATTATTAGGTTTAACAAAAAAATCGTTAACACTATATTAATTAAATTTTGTGTAACATTAATGACGCACTAAACTTGATGATTAATCTTGCTTTTATAATTAAACTGGACACAATTTTTCTTTGTTTGAAGAGTTACAAATATGTAAAAGCGCACAAAACTTACTTGTTTTAATGCTACAAGACAACTAAATGTACCAATACAAACATAGTATATTGTACACCAATACATTTATTTTTTTTACCAATTTCATATCCCACTTAACATTGATTAAATATTAATATATTTTAGTCTATGCACTGATGAGCAAATCTTTAATATATTACTTATTAGCATAATAGTGTATTTACAAACAAAATATTTTGTCTGTAGATATATATTATATCCTAAATAACACAAAATTACATAACTATAATAAGTGTAGCGTTTATAACGCTATTAGAAGCTGCTAATAACTATGGCAAAAAACTTAGATCTTAGACTATATAGTATATAAGTATAGAATACAAAAAAATTTTATAAAAGAAAACTAAATATAAATGCTTTGGTTACGCATTAGTATGAATTTTAAACATTTTTCAAGCATCAAAGCAATCTTAGATAAATTAACAAATATGGCTGTGTTTTAGCGATTTAAAACATTCAGAGCAGTGAATGGGTTAAGTTAGTATATATTTGTGTGCCATTCAGCTTGCTTATTAATCCAATTTCGAGTTAATCAAATAAGTAAACAAAAAACCTTTAATGTAGCTAAATAATGTATATTTATTTACTTCTATTGTACATAGGAATTAATTGTTCGTTAAAGTTATGGCTCGAGAACTGGATACAAATATAAATAAAAACAAATACTTTAATTAGGTAAATATAATGAATTTTTAAATTTTAGAAAATATAAATTACTGATCCAAAAAAAAATGCTAATAAGTTAGTAGATATTAAAAAATTACAATATAGAATCAAACTGCTTTGTATGACTTATGTAATAATTTAAACAATTAGAGCTGCTAACTAATATAGAATTGAAATATATGGAAAAAAAAACAACTAAAAAACTTATACAAACAAAAAAAATTCAAAAAGCTTCAATATAATAAAAAAAAAAAAAATTAAGCAATATAATACTAATATCAAAACATAAATAATGCCTGAATAGAAGCCATAACAAATAAAGAGACTATTACATAAATAATACAATATTTTTAATAGGATTCTTTTGTTATTTAAGCATATTTATTATACTAATCATTAATAATTCTTTGTTTTCACCACAAGACTTGACAGTTGCATTATATCTTGCCTAGTGGTACAAGTATAAAAAACATTTTAGTAAAAATTACATGCATAACATTTTTACAGTATATTGACTCAGGTTTTAAGTTGGCAAGAATACTATCATTAAGGTGAGGAGGGATAGTTAAATGCACAAATAAAAATATGAACAGTAAGAAATATTAGAAAGTTAGGTTAGGTTAGTGGCAGTGCACTGTTTTTAATCGTTAAATGTTACTGTCAAGTAAATAAATTGTAGTAACCTAAACAACCTTAGTAACATAAAAATGAGAAACAGGTTGCTGAGTGCATAATCTTAGAAACGAACAAAAAAAAAAGGCATAGCATAGTTTTTCAGAATGGTTTTTAAGACCAATAATTACAAAGGAATCACTATATATGAAAATCAAAAATTTAATAAAAAAAAAAAGCAAAATTTTAGTAGTAAAAGGTACAAGTCTTAAAGTAAGAGGTTTAACTTTGAAAATCTACAAAAATATAGTGAGTGTAGTATACATTTAATCAAGTTCATTGAAAAAAATACATTTCTGTATGTAAATATAGTACCAAATTCAATGTAAACTTAACTAAATCTCATAAAATCTATACTCTGTTCACAGAGAGAATAGGAGTGAACAGAACCCAATATTGGTTTACCCCACCGCAACAACACCTATCAACTGTGCACCGTTTATTACACCAACCTAACTAATAATAATAATAATAATAATTAGTAATGCAATCATTGTACCAACCAATGACCACCAAAATATAAAAGAGCAATCCAAATTTTTGTTTTTTGTATGCTCCAACTATACTATTCTCTTTGCAAACAGAGTATAAGAATAAAATTGAACCAAATTTTTGTTATATATCCCCACAAAAAATTCATTAATTAATGAATTTAAAAAAAGACCACATGTTACATTTTAATACTAAAAAATGTCACTTTTGATTCTCTTGGTTTATATTATAAAACAATTTATTTAAATTAAATTACTATTACACTATGGATAATAAGTACTTGTATTATTTTAATTTTGATGTAAAATCTTATAAAAGTTCTATAAAAATAGAACTTTATAGAATATCTAAGATTTAATAAATAACTAAATTAACAAATTATTATTATTTAATTTTACTAAATTTTTAATGAAACTACCAATTAAAAAAAAAATCAAGTTTTTCATTTTTGGATTCTTAATATTTATAGTAATTGTATAAAACATAAGTACAATAATTAACATATGATTTAATTGAAGTTGTGTGTATTTTATAATATACTAAAAATAAAATTATTCAATAAAATAGACAACTGTATTTTTACTTCAAACTAAAATAGAACTTTTTTAAAAACTGCATAGGAATTGAAATGTACTGGCCCTTAAAAGGATCATTGAAATTACACATTTATATATATATTTATATATATAAATATCAGATAAAAAAGCTAAAGTAATAATTATTTACATTTTTCATACCCCTTATTCCAAATTTAGGGTTGTAGCGTCCATAATTTTATCTAAAATATAATTTACAAAATTTTTTTGTGCAGTTTACAATATATACATACACATATATTTTATTACCATATCAATGTATAATTAATTATAACATTATTTATTTAACTTTAAAACATTAATAATTTATACATTTTTATAAAACTATTTATGTTGAAATAAATAGCTAGAAGGATATACAGTATAATTTATTTTTTTAATTAATTTTTAATTTACACTATAATTATAAACACCAACACACATTGTTCATGCATTAAAAACAAATTTAAAAGCTGAGTATAAAAATTCTAAAATATGTACTTACGGTTAAAGATTCTGAAGTCATATTTTCTTTTTTCTCCATTTTCAGTCTTTTACTAGAATTGTCCATGTCACTATCAGAATTTGAATCTGAGGATTCATCACCTTCCTACAAATTATTAGTGTAATAATAAATTTCAATAATTTCTTAAATATTATATTCAAATATCGTACTTTAGAACGTTTACGAGGTATATTGTCATTGCTACTGACTGATGTTCTGCGGATGTCCGAAGATTTCTGTCTGGCTCGAAAGTAGCGAGGCTGAAATACAAATATTTAAACCACTAATTGTCAAATATGATTTTAAATTTGATTTAATTAACAAAAAATAATATAAGCTATCTATGAACTTAAAATTTTGTAGAGGGTTATACACAAAGCCATCAACTTTTCTTTATAACTGCTAAACTTCATATTTGAATCAACAATATTTAACTTTTGAACTAAACAAAATTAGTCCTCAAGAAACACAACTCAATACTTCCCCAAAATCTACTTATCAACAATAAATGATTACTATTATTAACTTACCTTGCTCTCAAGATTTTTTCCGTCTTTGCAGCATTTAGGACATTCCCAGCTATTAGGTAGATCTTCATTGTAAGACCCAGAATTAGTAAACTCAGACTGGAAAAAATTAATTTATTAATAAAATTATATTTTATATAAAATTGATGGGTATTTGTTATAAATAAATCATGTTGATGGGTGTTACCTGCTTTAATAAACAGTCTGGATGGACAATTTCAAAACATACGCTACACTCCATAAGATTACTAGGAGTATCTTTAGTTGCTTTTTGAATGGGTAGAACAATCTGTTGACCCCATCCATCTAGTGAGCATATTCCACATGCAGCAGTGATTGGTAACATTGGCTTAAATAAAAAAATAAAATTATAGTTTAATGAAATGTTCCACAAAATTTACCTTAAGAGTAGCTATCAATATACCTGCAAACACTGACGCGTGACACACGTTTGTTTAGCACGTCCTGGTCCACCAAACTTGACCATGTCTTTGCAGAATGTACATTCTCCACAATCTGCTTGTTTACAAGCTTCACATTTTTTGCATCTAGTTCGTCTTCTTCTAGGGCCTGCAGTACCTGCATTGGCTGATTTTCGTGACGCTTTTAATTTATTACCAGAATCTCCAGCAGATTTGTGGCTTTTTTTTTCTCTTCCCTTTTTTCAAAATATGAATAAAAAACCAAATCCGGAACATTTTTATGGTAAAAAAAAAAAAAAAATACTAAAATAACGTACTTTGTCACTGAGTATTCTCAAAATTGGTTTCCCAGTTATAGCATCTTCTGGTTTATCATTTTTATGTTTACCAATCACAATAGCTACTTTTCTGATTAATTCAATAGGATTATTGATTAAAGAAGGCACACACTTCTTATGAGGTGGCAAAATGTGCAAGTATGTTACAATAGCTTTTATTCCATGAAGTTCCTGAAAAATCAAGAATTGTATTGCTAAAAGTTTACACATGAAACTTGCGTACTTTAATACTTGGTATGTTAATATTACTTGTTTAGTGAAATGTAAGGGTTCTTCGTTTGTTGTTAAAATTGGACGTTCAACGACTTCATTTAAATAGGATATTCCCATATCACAATGAACATAGCGCTCCAAAACATACCATAACATCTCGGTAAAAAATGGATACCTAAATTTTTTAGGAACCTAATAATAAAATAATGCAACTATTAATAACAATAGTTTATACACCAATTAACACACAATTTAATGTATATTAGCTGACCTTAATGGTTTCTTCAACTTCTGCTACACGTAGTTGTTTCTCGATACCAAATGAATGCAAAAAGTTTCCGCCAAAAACTATGGAGTCTTCGGGAGTATAAACAGCATGAATCCACCCAGTGGGTATAAAAAATGTGGTTCCAGCTACTAACTCTACACGGCCACATTGTTCAACATTATCACCAAAAAATATGTCACCTTGTTTCCCAGACAATATCCATCGTTCATATAGTTTCATGTTTTGTTCAGTTGGTGGTATTAACCAAAAAATCTAAAAATAAAAATTATAGAAAACAACAACAAAAAAAAAAAAATTAATAAAAACTAATACCTTTTTGCCTTTTAGTATATGGTACCAAACAGATGTACCGCCAAAATCAATATGAAAATCTGTATAACAGCCCTTCACAGACATAAGGCAATACTTTTGTACTTTTGGATACTTCATATCATCTATTACATTAGTTGATTCAGTTTGACTCTCTTTTAAATGTTTAGGCCAAACACAATCAACCCAATCTAATTCTTGTACCTATAATTCATACAGATATATATATATATAAAAGATTGAATAATAAGAATTATACATATTTCACTAGCATAAGAGTAATAACAAACGTATTATTAGTGCACTGGCTCAATTACAATGCCTCAAGGGGGAATGAATATCTAATTATTATTATTATATATATATATAAATTTTAATGGTTAAATGACCTTAAAAAATGTTTAAAAAATATTTTATTTGTTTGATATAAATCAAATTTTTGCATATCAAGTTCTTTCCCACGAGTTTAAGTTTTATGGTTAATCTGTAGCTTTAAGTGTACTATCAGTACATATTGCTTAGTAAATCGTCGTTAGCTAATTTTTAAAAATCAATATTTTTCTGTAAGTTGTAAGGGTCTAAATTTGACCTTGTTGTTGAAAATTGAATTTCATGAATATTTATTTTATCATTCCAAAAAAAAACGTCATTATACAGGTTCTGTACAGGGTCAGTATTGTTCTGAATTATAATTATTTTTCAAAACAAAATTAGTTAATTATTGTTTTTTTTATGAAGGAACTCAGATTCTCAACTAAGATAATGCTAAAGTCATAGAATACGCAATGGCGAAATTTGATAGTACCTTTAATTTAATTTATTTTGAAAAGTTTTTACATATACCCCAGTGCGTGAGAAGACTTCTCTAACTGGTATGCTTATAATGCTTATAAATGCTTATAAAAAAACTATAAATATACCCTTGTAAAACGCATGAATGTGTTTTTAATTTTTTCCAAAAATGCTTACATAAAATCCCTTAAAATTGATTCTGCTTATCCAGCCCCCAGTGTGATTTATGTTTTATACTGAATGATAGACATACAATATAAAATAATAACAAATTTTAACTCACAATATTTGGACGTTTAATATAGTTTTCTAGCTTTGTGTGACTAAATTCAAGTGATATGACATTTAACAGTTTATCTTTTACAGGCTCTTCATAATACTTGGCCCATTCTTTCATAGTCATCTCAAAATTTTTTTGTGTATTTACATCCATTACGTCTACCGTTCTTCTTGAACCTAAAAATTTAAACGAAACATTTTGACACATATCTTAATACAAATATGTTTTGAAGCTTGTGTAAAAGTTTCTATACATAAACATGGAAACTACACGATTTATTGAACAAAACCTACATAATTATGAAACCTTATAACTAATTTATATACTTAAAGATATAGTATGTATATTTACAGCAGCAAAAAATAAAAATTTTCTGTTGAAACTTCATCTATTCTACTACATAAAATTGCAATTAAAATTTTTTTTTTTGAACAAATTATAGTAAAAAAAAACACATGAAAATATTAAACATATCACAATGTTTATAAACCAAAATTGAGTGAATCTATGTTTTATGATTTTTTAACCACAATAAGTAGATGAATATACTGTTTAGATTGTTAAATTTCACTCTGAAAATTAAAGGTTTTATGAAATAACAACTGGGAAAAACACCAATTCCAAAATATAAGTTTTGTGTAAATCGCAGAAAAAATGGTCAAAATCAACTTTAATTCCATTTTCATGTTGATTTCAAAATATACAAAATATCTAGTCATTCAGGGCATTTCTAAAATGATGAGTTTTTCATTTTTTAATAAAAAAAAAAAAATCATAACATTAAATTCTTTACTACGCTACAAATCTACAAATTTTTTATTTATTATACGATTTAGTAATTAAAAATATTTCCTATTTTGGTTAGGATTTCATAAGTTGAAACATAAAATATGCTATATAATAATATTGCTCTCGTCTATTTTGTACTGAATACAGTATATTTAGTACATAAATGACAAAACTATAATACAACAACTCATTATGATAACAATACTTACCAACACAAGTGCGAACATCTTGTACAGAAAAAGATGGTGATGGAACAATCAAACCGAGACCTACTTTATCCTTGAACAATAATGGTATGTTAAAACCATTTTTTTGCAAATATTGTATAGTGAAATCTAAAATAATAGTGACAAAAAATAATAGATAAAAAAAAAAATAATACTTAATATTTAACGGAAGTATTAGTTAACGAGCAATTTACATTTAACACATTTTATTTATACCTTTTCCGTCCATTTCATTGACAAAGTTACAGTGTAAGTAATGGGCAGACTCGATTTTTTCTTGTACGCTAAATGACCGTACACCTTCGATTTCTTCTTCATCGCCAAACGCCCAATCTTCCGAATAAGTTTTTTTTTCTTTACGCGTTCTCTGTAAATAAGAAAAGTAATAAAATATAGTTTAAAAAAAAAATCAAATAAAAATAAAACAATTAGATTAATGGTGTTCCATTAATGGTGTTCCATAAACATCATAAAGGTTGAACTAATTGTAACTAATCAAATAACTAACACGGAATCTGATTGTAGTGTATTAATTTTTTTTTTTGTGTAGACCAGACAAAATATGTGATTAAGTGCAACTATACCAGCTCTATTTCCTCATCTCAATATTAGTAGTGAGATAGTAAATAGTCTATAACTATCTCACTTCTGTTTATGTGGTTGTTAAAATGAGTAAAAAAAGTATTGATTTCATAAAATCAGTGGTATAATCAAAATATTATCTTATAGCTAAGAGTCGAGTCTAATTTAAATCGTTGGCGCTCTATAGTGAATTCTAGGAGTTATAATAATAATACTGTATTATTGTTATTATTATTATTCTTATTTTTTGTACCTGCAATGTCTTGGTACCATTTTAATAAATTATTTGTGTACACTAAATAAATATATTCGAACAAAGAAAAATTATTTATTTCTCGGACAAACTTTTTACCGTACGTTTAAGAGTGAACGGTAAAAAAATTTTATCACAAGTTAAATGCCTTCCCAACTTAAAGAACAATATCGGAGTTTATAATAATATAATATCAAGCCGATAAAGAAACTGTAAACCGCTTTATGGTACCAGGAATAGGGTCACCGCAATACGGTTGACCGCCAATCGAGTAGTAGAGATGGATAGAGAGCGGGAGAGACGGCGAAAATTACTCCGATCGGATTACTACTGCACAGAGCGCCGCAACACGTTTTTGCTGTTTGAAACATTGAAAATTTTTATGAAAGAACGAAAATACTACGGGCTCGTGTGGTGCTAATTGAAAACTACTACTGTGTAACTCGAATAATAATTTTGTCAGTTGTTTTCGTTCGGAAACGACGGCGCAAAAACAATAAACCGAAACTGTAGACGGCGCGAAAATTTAAAACGGTATAAATATTGTTCGCAAACGTGTATACAGACGTGTGTCGAGTTTCACAACACAAATCGAAACCTAATTTCCTCGCAAAAAAAAAAAAAAATAATAATAATACGCGCGCAGCAATAAGAAAAATTACTCGTGCGCCTTGGCATCGTTGACGTAGGTCGTCGTCGTCACTCGTCGAAGAGTATACACACGTTAAAAATAAGTACGTCAAATCAATCCATTTATTGTAGTACATTATCATCGACCGAGGATATCGAGAACCTACAACTACTCAGTTAATATACTTGGGGTTTATTTACTTAAGAGAGTAAAATATTCATTTATCGTATAGTAGAATTCGTGTACGTCAAATCAGGCAATTGCCTCTCGAGCCGTCTGAGGTGGGTGGGTGGGTTTGCGATTCTAACCAATCAGGAAAAAAAAAAAACCGTCAAAAGTACATATTCTTTTGGGGCTTAAATTAATTAAATTTGGGTCATTGAAAATGAAAATAATTTGTTTGATTAGTTTCAAAATTTGTTTGTCACTCCTACACCAGCGGTAGCAATTTTTCCTCCGGGGGGGCTGTAGAAACGTTTTCCCAGCCCCACAAACTGTAGAAACGTCAAAAACAAAAACTTTTTCTTGTTAACACATAACAACCTAATTTGTTTGAATTTGTTTGACGCTCCTACACCAGATTTCCTTTTGGGAACTGTAGAAACTCAGTCCTTTTAAACTGTGGAAATATCAAAATTAAATAACTACTTTGTTTTGTAAATACTTGGACTCTTATTTGTTTGACCATAATCTAAATTTGTTTTCAACTCCTTAATCACGCGGCTAAGTCCTTAAATGGGCTCATGGTGGAATTGCGTTTTATAAATTGATTTGTTTCATTGTTTATACATAAAGTATGTATCTCTCCTCTAGACTCCAAGAGCGAATTCCTTATTACGCCCCTGCGTGTACAGGCCCAAATTTAGCCCTAACTTTGGCACTATTTTTGTCATAGTTATATACATTATGAACATTTAATACGTTCAAAGTATTTAAATACGTATTTTATACTATTTAAAACTAATTCCATATTAATAAGTTATAGTTTATGTGCTTGAAATTATTACACGTTTTCAATGTACAATTTTATCTTTCTTTGATATGTGGTTTTTATCCTTTTTGTGTTTCATGATTATTTGTTTTTTAAATTATTACAATATATAACACTCATTTGGTTTATGCCACCTCTTCATCACTCGTACTATTACTCTTTCTACTGGGGCTGCAGAAACGTTTCCACAAGCCGCCATAAAAACTTTAGGTACATGGGCGTTATTAACATTTACACTTACACATTTGAAGGAAATAATTATTTTTTAGTTGTTGGATGTTTCTTTACGACGACGTGAATACGCCATAATATAAACGTAAAAATACCGTTGTCGCGGGGCAGAAACATTTTGTTAATATTTATGATAAATAGACAATAAACATTCTTGTTTTGTTTTAATACGAAGAAGTGGAAAACAAATTTAGAATATGGTCAAACAACGTCGAACAAATATGTATTTACAAAAAAAATAGGCATTTAATTTTGATATTTCTACAGTTTAAGGGACTGGGGAACGTTTCTACAGTTTCTAAAAGGAAATCTTATGCAGCTGGTGTAGGGTAGTCAAACAAATTTCGAAAATAATTAAACAAGTTAGGCTCTATGTGTTTACAAGAAAGTTTTTATTTTTGTCATTTTCAGTTTTCGGGAGCTGGGAAAACGTTTCTACAGCCTCTCGGGAAGAAAATTGCTATCGCTGGTGTAGGGGTGGCAAACAAATTAGGCCTTACATATTTACAAAAAAAGCTTTTCATTTTTGGCATTTCTACAGTTTGGGGGGCTGGGAAAACGTTCTTACGGTCCCCCTACTACAAGAAAAGTTGTTAAAACTGGAAAAAGAGTGTCAAACAAATCCAAACAAATTACTTTTATTTTCAATGACCCACAATTCAAAAAGAGAGGACCAGCGAAACGTACGTAATTTTCCTTTTAAGTATGTCGATTGATAAAATGAACTTATTTAAAAAAATACAAACACGAGGAAATACAAGAAGTGCGCTGGTGGGTGTTTGAATTTTATTGTCTCTGAGCGTTTTTGAGTTTGCCACGATTTTACACGTCGTATAGTAATTTAAATGTATGTACACTAAAAAAAAATTAATGATTATTACCGTTGAATTTAATTTTTTGAATATATTTGTTCGAAACAAAACGAATTTGTAGTTAATGTTCTCGATAAATCCAGAATAAGAAAATCCAATATTATTGAGATTGAGATTACCTGTAGTAGTACGAGTAGAGCACTGATATTATATCTTTTAGTGCGCGTGTTCGGCGTGACGCATTAAAAATTGTTTCAACAAAACTACGTTGTCGAGTAAAAAAAAAAGAAGAAAAATGAGAGAACCTGTACGTAAAATAATCATAAAATAAGAAAGAAAAAATACGACGGTATTGGTAATGAAGTGCAATTGTTGCGAGGTAACGACGAGACGAAACAAGTCATTGCCCGCCATGCCCGGACGCACAAACACGAGTTTGGTCCAATTCCGTCAGACAAGTGCGAAAGAGGGGAAAAAAAACACCACAATGAAACACATCGCCCGGCGTTAATTGATAACTTTCAAATCGCGTTAAACGCGTTCGGAAAACAAAACAAAATTCGTTAAAACCTGCGCCAAACTATATCTAAGTACCTTCACAAACTATGTAATACACGACGAAACAGGGGCGGGACCGAAGAAAAAACCACAGTAGATAAATGTATAAAAAAAATATTTATAGTATGGTGTAATATATATTTGTGGTTTAAAATACGAAAATAAAAGAACTTAAAATACCTTGTGTAAAAACGTATTTTCTCGTTTCAACTTTTTTTTAAGAGTGAACTACAGCACGCACTCCAAGACTACATATTATCTCTGGTGCCACCCCTTTGGTGCTTAAACCGAAAAGAGATTCGATTGTATCGTTAAAAAATGTGACGTAGTGGCCTATATGGAGGTGCAGGGGTAACCATGATAGTTAATTAATTCAAAGTTACCCTTTTCTTATGCCTAAAATCGCCTAATACACCTTTTCCGTTTCTTAAAACCGTCATGACTCATCCAGTTGATCAGCAGCCACTTATGAAAACTTGACGTAACCTCTAGATTCTAGAATTTAGCCCATTTAACGTCAAACTTTAAATGACAGGGGGTACTTGTTAATGTGTTTTAATGAACTACCGGACAAAATTAAATTATATTTTCAAACTCGTCAAAGGGGAATATCAAAAGGGTTTAAAACCCCTTGTAACTTATAGCAAGCAATATGTATAAATTGTATATTAATTAAACGGGCTATTATTATTATAACAGACTTCTAACTACAAAACTGAAACTAGTGTGAAAGAACTTAAAATGCCAAATTTTTATTTTTAAAATAATTTTTAGGATCATCGTAAGCCGAGTATCAACTATAGGTACCGTCAAACTGGGTAACTTGTAAAACTTGAAGCATAATCATCTGTTTGCTGTTATCACGCTGTTATAATAAATTATCACATTTTATTGTCGTCGTTTATCATACAATTTTCACTTAACAAATTGTTTACAAATTATGTCATAATTTTTTTCAATTAATAAAAAAAGTTCGGAATTCAGTAGCTTTGATGTTATTTAAGTATTATTGTTATGTGTTTTTTATCTTGGGGCAAAGTGGTCCATGTTATACTTACTCTATTACAATTTTGTAGATACCTACCTATTTGGTGTATTCAAAATACTCTGGGGATTGATTTAAATTAATAAATCAACCAGTGCTAGTACTATTTTTTTATTTCTCAAGAAAACGGTTGGCAAGAAAAGAAGACTTGGTGCTAGACCCTACAAAACATTTAATGAAGACACACTTCAGAAAGCAGTAATATTAGTTAAGTCTCGCCAGCCGAGTGAACAAAAAACTGCTCAACATACATGTTGGAATTTCAAAATCGACTATACATCATTACGCCATGATCAAAATCTACTACCAGTTGGAAGGCAGTGTGTTATGACTTATGAGCAACAAAGAAGAAAAGTTGTTAAAAGGACTTGTACCAAAATCTTCCCCTAGAGGCCGCCATAAATTTAATCAGTAAGATCTTTTTTTTCCACATTTTTATGATTTATTATAACACCGCCTTTTACGTACACGACATAATCTGCTAAATTAAAAATTGATTGGGCCGACATGAACAAAAACTTTTACAACAGTCGTAGAAAAAAAAAAAAAAGCCCTCAGAACTCGGATATCGGAACAACCTCTTAGTGCAGGGTTAATTCATGCACGTATATATTTTACTGTTAGAACGCATATAATTTACAGTTGAAAATTGAAACTATGACAGTCGAGAAACACAAAATAAAAAAACTAAAAAATTCAGTCTATACGAGTTACAACACGGCAAAAACCGGTAAACTCAATTCGGCTAAAAGGTATTTAAGGTATTTCGTACATAATCAAACCAAAAAAAAAAAAAAAAACTTAAGTCACAACAATACTACTACCTACACCTAATTTCAAATGATTCGTTGATGCGTTACACTCTACTATAGTTCTAAAAGATATAATAGATAGGCAGGTAAAAATGAGCGATTGACGTTGTTTTGTAAAAAACCTTATAAAAATTAAACAGACAAAACAGTTAACAAATACGGAAAAAAGTATTGTAAGAGTTACTACACTATAGACTTCAATATCGTTCTTTTATCGGCGATTACGGTTTATAATACCCGACCGTTTTGCAACTCGAAGGCGTCATTTACACAAGGGTTTAGGATTGAACTGCCTACCGTAACCATAAATAAACCCTTGTTGAAACAGACAACAGAAACGAAATATCGAAAATTAAAAACACGAGATAATGAATCCGTATATAAAAGAACGAAAACAATATTATCTAACACACAACAATATCAACGTAGAGTTTGATTTATTTATCACGACGTTTCAGAACATATGTGTAATTCGTGTTCTACTATCAAACTCGACTCATTCGAGCAGTGCTCTCGAGCAGTGTTAGCGAAACCTCCCAGTTTTGATATCGCAACG
>CM029363.1:2872767-2916827 GCA_017140985.1 Hormaphis cornu
CATAACCGATGACAAAATTAGAGAAAATTGAAAATTATTTCTCGTAAGCTCAGGTATAAAAAAATATTTTAAAATTCCTCGCCGGGAAAATGTCAAAAAGTGGAATTACGCCCGCAGTTATTGCACAGGACCCTTCTGGGATCCGTGGCATATTGCCAGAAATTTTTCCAATATTTGTTTTATGTTGGTAAAATAGTAATTTTTTTTTTTACGATAATTATTTATTAGAATACAAAATTTTACAAAACTGCAGTGCTGCGTACAAGCCGTTACTTTACATTTTGATTTTAAAACCGCTCACTCAATTTTTCATATTACCCACTGCGTACGTTACATTTTAGTCTTCGAGTTATTATTTAATGTAGGAACTTTTTTTTACTTTGTTGAAAAGTAAATGGCGTAAATAATCACCAAAAATTAACGTTATCACATAATACCGATAGGAATAAAAAAAAATAAGTAAAAAAACGTTGTCGTCGGCAGGAAGTATTTTTTCCCGAGCGATCACCCACCCAAGTACTCACTACCCCCGACGTCGCTTAACTTCAGTGATCGGACGAATTTTGGTAATTTCAACGTGGCGCGGTAGTCGGCGATGGAGGGTGAAAATATTAATGCTATTCTTACCATTCAAATTAATAGAGTATATACATGGATAATAGAAGTGAATCATGAAATACAAAATTATGTTTTTAAAACCGTATTGGCATGACTCCATGGTACACGGATGCCATTAAAATAATGATAAATGCTCCCAAGTGTCTAAATACGCGACGTTTCAAATTGATACTATAATCACCAGTTTAAAACAATTTTCAGAACGAAAGTTGAAAAAATACAAACTTAGTTGCGTAAATTACACAACTAAGCGATAATACGAGTTCTAACTTGTGTTTGAAAAAATCCACCAACGACAAAAACTTAAGAGTTTTCGTACACGGTAAAAAAGAAATTGATTTAAACAATTCGATAACGCTCGCATAACGAATCAAACAACACCTCGTTTATTGAAATCGGTCCATTATTTTAAGCTCTACACACATACTCAACACAAACGAGTAATTATCTCCGTAACCGGGTAAAAGAAACGGGGCTTTTTCTCCCCTATAACATCCGATTTCACTATACAATAATTATTATTATATTGAACAATAACTGCAGGGGTAAAAATGGGGGAGACGGAGGGGGGCGGCGTCCCCTTCTTAACTTAGCTTTAGTCTGGCGTCCCCTTTAGTTCAATTTCAGGGGGAACGGTTGAAATGATCATTTAATCGTGAAAAATGTACGTAAATGCCCGCATTAAAAGTACAATCCGTGACTAATTTTTACAAATTAGATCAACAATAACATGGATTAAAATGTTGAATTTATATAAGTATTTTGAAAAATCGGGGGAGGAGGGTATGCCCTTGGCTATACAACACTGGTTAAGGGGACGCCTTTTTTTTTGCATTAGCTTTAGTCTCCTCTGCAATTATTTTCCCCTTTAACCACTGACAATAAGTTAGTACCTAGCTCATGGTCACTTTACATCGATAACTGTGCTTTATGTCTGCACAATAGTGGCATATTAATTATGGTAAGGATAGGTACTATTGCTAGAGTTTTCCGTCTACTGCCCGGTTAGATCCATTCGGCATTCTGACTCAATTTTTTTGTTTGATCAAATTTAGGAAAAACGATGTATTCCTGAAGGCTTTCGCGTCGACAAACGTAAAATTTAATTCGTATCAATAAAATACTATACGTATTATGTAGGTACCAAACGATGCCAAAATAGTTCGAGCATGACACGCGAGATTATTCTTTAACGATATTCTATAATAAATTGCAGAAAACAGTTTGACATTTTTTTTAGAACACTTGTGGATAACTGTATATAACATTATAACTATACTTGAAATTTGATGCGGTCAATTATTCAAATTTCAATTCAATACTAAAAGGGTGAAACCGATGTTTGAGTTGATCGCGTATTATGCCCGATTGCTTTGTAAGACCTATAATGTCTGGATTCATGTTTTTCGTCAGTAATAGTAATGAATACTACGATTTATTGTTTTCAGTGAGATGTTGTACTCGATACAGCAAACATTTATTATATCTGTTTGTTTGGAAATCGTAGTAATTGCCTACATTGCCTTTTGAGATTTGAACGCGATTATTGTGTATCGTTGGTCGTCTTTACTGGTAGAGAGCGTTACTGTTACCATTGATGATGTTACCCACGTAATATTATGTAGTATTGTTACAGCGAGTTACGAATGGGCTGAGACAAGACAACGGCAATAATTATTTTTGTGAACCAAAGGTATTATACATATTTTCTAGAAGAATATCGACAAAAATAAGTCGATGAACTTTTAATTGAAATTTCAGAATCAATCAACGCAAAACAATACGACATTGTCTTCATCTCGTTTTTATAAAAAAAAATTTTCACATAAATCGACAAAGGACCACGTTAATAAAACTTATAACTTTAAACTATTACCTTATAAAATAAAAATAATAAAATAGTTGTATAACATGACGTGTAATATAAATATTACATTACCTTTGCAGTATTGTTTGATACATATTTTGTATTTATTAAAATATAAATTAGTATAATAGTAATTAAAAAAAATTCAGAGAAATGTGATTTTGTCCGACCAACCGCCTATAGGTACCATACTATTTTCAATATAAGCCGAAAGCTTTATCAATAATACAGTATGTAGTTTGAACAATATTATTAAAAATGACATTTAAATTTGAGTAAATTAGGAATAGTTATACAGATATCATATTACGTATATAAAAGAAAAAAAATATAGTTCTGTACAAAAATTCTAACAATCTATTTACCAACAAACAATATAAACGTAATAATTGGTATTGGTTTTTTAAACTTTTAATTATGTACATAAAATTTTGATAATTATACTTAGAACAAACATAATGTATTATGCTACTTTTATGTTATTTATCGTACTTGTATTATAAGATAAAATAAGTCAGTTTATTTCCTGCACCACCTCTCAAAATATTTTCCCTCCAATTAGAAATTTACATATAGATACTTACGTCTTTATACTATTACAATGTATTTCTTCTTATAAATAATTGTTTGAACATTATGTACAATTATTATTAAAATACAAAAGTTTTTTAGTGAATAATGTACAGGGTAGTTAACCGAATAACAACAATATTGTAAGCGATAAAAATTGAACTATTAGTAGATTTAGTAATTCAAAAAACAAAATAACTATGCAGTTAAACTATAGTATAAAAATAGTTGGTTATTTCTGAGTTTGAGCAGAAATACTACTAATGAACAAATGTGTTATTTCAAATATTAATTTTTAATTAACCGCGTGAAATGTTTTATATAGGTCCTACAATAGTACCATTTATGTGTTATAAACTATTGGTTTATGTTCTAATTAAATTGTTGTGAAATATATATATATATCAGTCCTATTTTAAATTTTAAAAATATGTTAAGAATTTTTTTTTATACATTTATGTTTTATATCACAAACATAATCGGTACCTAATAAATATTTTACATACTTTATAGAGTTCACAAGCAAATAACAACAGTACTTAAACAATCCGACTTTTGCTAATTTCAGTAACTATTATATAGTAACCAATAATCGATATTAACAATATAACTATTTAATAACATTAACAATGGATAACGTTTGAAAACCAACTGGAGGGAAAACATTCTGAAAACGGTCGATGGCAAACACAGACTCAAAAATAATTGGAGTTATCGAGATGCGGTCGTTTGGTTCAGTGGGGTGGTTAAACGTTCACCACTCATGAAACATATCGTACAATTATGCGTACAATTATTCAAAAGTACTCGACTATTAAAATTTAACAATTAAAAATTTCAAAAGAAATTAAATAATTTTTAGTTTTATTTCCTAACGAAAAAGAATCAAACTTGGTCAACTGTGATTGAACACGACGGGAGTAGAGTAGTTGCACAGGTATATAAAGCCTCGTACTATACATAATAGTGAAACTTACTAAATTTGACCATGCAACCCTACCAAATTATATAATTTTACTAGAAAAGCGATAATGTTGTATGGAGGTATAATCCTAATTGAGATTAAATGTAAAATTGTATTACATAGGATCATAGGGATATTTTAAGTATATTGAAAAGTTGGTAAAGACCTCGCATGTGAAATCCTCAAACGAGTTAAAGATGATTTTTAATTTAATAACATTTGAAATTTTTACCTATTTTAAAAGTTTTCGAGATGTATTTTTTTATATCAAAACTACCATGCAACTACCCTGTTCCGACAAAAAAAAAAAATCGTACATCATATAAAACAATTCGGAATTTTTTTTCAGTTTTCAGGTTGTGAGACCAATGAAAGACAACTTTTTGATATAGTTGGCAGTATGTCGGGCGAAGACGTTCGTGATGAGCTTCCCAAACGGACGTATTGCCCGAAATTTCTTAATATCGAATTGGAAAATGGCACGTTGTCGATCGACAAACACCTTCTTCTGGCCAGAAATCCTCTACGTACAATCGTGCTGTTCTCGTCCAAAGACCTCCGGCTTAAGATCCCGGGGTCCACGTGGAGATCGGAGTGGCTGGTGTGTCCGACCAACATTTCCGCTTCCCAGTTCTCCCATCTAGGCGGAAATCCTTCATCTGCTTCGTCGTCGTCCGTACAATGCATGTCGATCCTGGTGTCGTCGTGACGCCACGACGGTTCTGGAATGATCGACTTGGGCAGATCTCGGAGTTCCATGTTTTCCTCTTCCGATCGATCTTCCCAAGATTTACACGACAGCATAGCTGGACTGTGAAGGTTGGCGGGACCGTAGCGCCCGGGGTCGTTAATTCCAAAAAACGGTGACGACGAACTGTCGAATGAAGAAATCTTGGGGTAGAACACCGTGTCTACCGAATCGTTTCGCTAAAGTAAATCAAAACAAGAATTTCAACAATGTAATACATAATATACGTTTTTAGAATTTTGACACGTACAATGAACGGATTCTCTTCTTCTTCTTCTTCGGCGTTTTTCGCAAATCTATTAAGTAGAGCTCCTAATTTCGCCTCGTCGATGGGTTGATCACAGAGTTGCTGAAAATTAGTAGTAAATTCGTCCAACAACAAAGAGTGAAAAAAAAAAATTTGGCGAATATAACGAGCGCGATAAGTTACCTGATTAAATTGTTCGCAGAGGGTGCTTATCGTGTAATCCCGTTTGTTTATTTCACATTCTAGTTCATCTATTCGATGTCGATATTTGCCTTCGAGATCGTTCTAAAAATTTAGAAAGTTAACACAGTCTGTTAAAACATCGTACAAGTGTAATAAAAACGGTTCTATTTTTATACGTTCGTTATAGGTATATATAGTATTATGCTGCGTTACAGTCCATTTAGTCCGCTACTCGTTTATCGAACGTTCGGTTTATTCGTAAGACGCGGCCGTCATAAGATCTCGGTACAACATCAAGTAGATGACTTACCGTACAAATAAGATGGGAAAAACGTTAAAACGTATTATTTTCATTTCAAGAAAACCGAGCGTAAACTGTAAAAATCGGTTTATATTCGAAACGCATCTGTAACAGACCTGCGCGCTCGATTTTCAACAAATCGTCAATGTTACCGAAAAATTGTGCTTACCAAACATCGTTCGACGATCGTTTTCACGCCGTTCGCGATCTCGTCGTAACAGCGCTGTCGAACGTCCGACGCGCACCACAGCCGCCGCTGCGTGTCGGCGGGCCCGAGTTTGGACGCCGGTCCAGGAACGGTTCGGGAAGACTCCGGCGCGGGGCGATCAGTCTTGTCGGCGGGAACCGCGGCGTCCGAGGGATTTTTCCGGGGAGCGCCGACGTCGGCCGGGAAAGCGAACGACGCGGAGCCGCAGGACTCGGGAGACGATTCCACTACGGTGCGGCGTTGGTCGAACGTCACGTTTCTGGTCATCTTGGAGTGCCTGGCCGCGTACCCTTCGACGGTCTGCGAACTCATCAGCTGATGCACCCGGTCGCCGCCGAAGCAGTTGGACGACAGCTGCTTGAGTATGTTCTTCAGCCGTATCCGCTCGGCCGTCTCGTTGCACTCGTCCGCCGCGGCCGCGCGGCCGGGCTTCCGCGACTTTTGGTTCCTCAGCACCACCTCCAGAGCGACCGCTTCCGAGTGGCTGCGGGTCAACGGCGGCCGGGGGTCGACGCCACGGCCGTGCGGCGCGTCCTGCAGGCTCTCGTGGTGGTGGCCCGCCGCCGAGTCGTCCAGACTGGCGCTGCGCAAGAACGATTTTTCCTCCAGCTCGGCCAGCTTTTGCCGCTCGTTCAGTATTTTCAGCTTCTTGACGAACGACAGACCGGCGTACTCGGGCGACAGGTCGGTTATCGAGTCGTAACGCCGCCTTCTCGCGGCGCCGCAGCCCTTCAGGCGCAACGCGGCCGGCCTCCGCTGCGCTATTCTACACGGTTTTTCCGTAACGGTAGTAAAGTTATCGCCGTCGGTACATTTATCGGTTAGTCTACTACTACTGATGTGAGCCGATACGTTTTGAGCAATCAACGAGCCCTGCCTGTATTGGTCGTCCAGTTTTTGGCACATCGCGGTCAACCGGTCGCCGCAACTGCTGAGGCGGCCGCGCGCGTCGGCCGGGGGGTGTTCGGGCTCGAAACGTGGCTGGACGGGCGCGTGAGCCGGGTGGTCGCGCCGCTGGACCGCCCCGACCTCCCCGTCGGTTTTCGAGTCCTGCGACTTGGCTTTCGGGGTGAGCACCGTGGCTTTCTTCAGCAGCGTCCAGAACCTCGTGTTGGTCGTCGGCTTCCTCGGCCTCGCGCCGCTGCACTGGTGGTGCCGTCCGTCCGACTGGAGCCGTTGTTGCTTCGTCAAACTCGCGGTTTTCGAGTTCTCTTTTCTCGGCGTTTTCAACTTCGCGCCGCCGGACGACTTGATCCTCGGCGCGTTCTCCGCCGTCTCGTGTTCGACGACTTTTTTCGGTTTTGCCGCAGCAGAAGCAGCAGCTGTTGCCGCCGTACCGTCTTGGTCGTTCTTTTGCTTGAGTATCAGCAGCCTCTGCAGCAACGGAAGACCGGCACCGATCACTTCGTGGTTGATCGACTCTTTCCTGCCGGCCATCGATTCGGAGATGCCGGGCGGAGGCGAGAGCAAACACCTTTTCGTCTCGACGGCGCGCGCCGGTTCCCTGTCCGATTTTGCTTTGTTCAGTATCGGGATCCCCGGAGACGACGGCCTCGGGTCCTCGTCACTGTGATCCGTGCCCGACCCGATCTCGTCGCTCCACACGCGTGGCATCCTTCTCAAAATGCTCTTGCCGCTCGCGTTTTCCGATCTCCGGCCGCCGCTGGTCAACGGTTGCAGTTCCATGCTTTCCTCGACCGCGGCTCTACATTATACATCAATACAGACGATATGAAATCTATTTGTTTCTGTTCGTACCTACGCTGCGGTCAGTTTTACGCGAAATCGTTTTTTAATCTCACAAAAAAAACTACGTAGCGCGTTTTACCTAGTACCGCGACGTCCCTTTGAAAACGCGTTTCGTAGGCCTTTGACATCGCTGCGAATTTTTTCGACGATCCCCGCACCGCAGTTTTCTGCAGCTTCTGCTCTCGACTTTATCCGGTCAGCCACTGAAACGATACTTTGGGTTTTCTTACGAACAAAAATCGGTCGGCAATTCCTACCTGCTTTGTTCGCGTTTCTCGCTTCCATTAAACGCTTTCTGCCGAGTGTTTGAAGGATGTCTTGAGCTTCCGGGTAATCTTTCATGGCCGCTAGAACATCTTCCCTAGATAAACTGAACAGCTCTGAATACCCGACCGAACGCACATCAGCGGTTCTCCTAAAATATTTCTTAAAATTCACTCCCTTCCTTAAGTTTCGTACTTTTTTTTTTGCTAGTAATATTGCAAATTACATAGGTACAAAATTACAGAATAATAAAATACAATGTAAGGCATTTACATGTTGTTAGAAATTTTAACTATAGATATAACACAAAAAGCAATGATTACATTTAAATAGCAATTATAGGTTAAGTACAAACGTGTAAAAAATATCAAACGATTTCGAAAAGTCTTCAACCAATTAAAGGACTTTGAGATTTTTTATTTTTCGAACATAATAATATCATATATTATATGAGCGACTCTCCGATCAGTGTTGTTTTTTTTTTGTAAGCAATAATAAATTATTATTTTAAATACGAAAGTGATACGAGACCTTTCAAAACTATGACTAATTTCTACACCCTATTTTTTTCATTTTAAACCAACGTAACACATACGATTAAATTTAAATAGGATCTGACCAGGTTACTGCACGTTATTTAGAGTTTTAAACGTCATAAGAAGTAAGATATTTTTCTTCTTTTTTCAAAAGCAATACGTTACAATAACTGCCACTATAATAATATGTTCAATACGTTAGTGATTCTAAATCTGCCGAGTGGATAACACATGCAGTAAAAATAACGTTCGATGTTTAAAAAAATTACCCACTCTTATCGATTACTATTGTTCACTATAGTTATATAATATGGTGTACATGGTTTCAATCTAGTGTAATATGCACACACTCGAAACTTTTGATTTATAAAAGCAATTTATTAAAATTGACACGTTATTGTTATTTAAAATTTTTTATAGTAGCGCTCAGCGCGTGACGGAGCGTTAAAACGATATAGAAATAAAAACAATACATACTTATTAAATCCGTCTAAGTTAAGGATTCCTATTTCTCCGAAGAAATCGCCAGCTTTCATGATCGTTAGAACGTGACCAGTTTCACTGCTGTAAAAATTGAAGACAAAAACGCAATATTGTAAAGCACTTGATCGAATTTTTCGCCGCGTTACCTAATCACTTCTAGGATTCCGTCGGCTATGATGAACATTTCTCTGGCCACTTCTCCCTTCCGACATATCAAATCGCCAGGCGTGAATATGTAGGCTTTCATCTTGAGCACCAGGTCGTGGAGGAACTCGGGTTGGCACTCTTGAAATATTGTAACCTAAACGAAAGCGTCGATTTAATCGGACAATTTTTCGCACTACACGATGTGTAGAAATACGGCTGGTCTGGATTTACTTTTTTCAAAACCGCCAGATTGACGTGCAACGCCAGCTCGGTTTTTAGCTTGTCGGGAAGAAGACCGAGCGCCGTGTTGATATCGCCGCCGCCTTGAATTCGTCCTCTTAAAAAAAAAAAAAAAGATAAATCATAAACCATATCAATAATTTGATAAACGTGCCCGAATATCGTTTACTTGTCGTAGAAATTAGATAGGCGTTGAGTGATGTGTACACCATATACTATTATTATTCAATTATAATGATCAATAAATCATTAAATCAGACTCCTTTACTAAAAATTTGTGTACCATTATTATTGTTATTTCTGCTGACCTTTCATTTTCATCTCTCTTCTATTTATATCAATCTATGTCAGGATTCATTAGGTGTCAATGCCATTTGATATTCAGTGCTTAAATATTTTACTTATATTTTACTCTAGTGCGCTCACACTTTGAATAAGGATACTATACTGTGGAACCATACCCAACTCGGTCATTGCCTGCATAAGTACAATCTGGCTTTTTTTGATAGTCCTATACGTTTGAGTAGTTCGAAAAAATGAACTCGGTTCGAACTTAGGTATTACACACTTTCGTTTAGACCGCGTAAGTTTAAAAATCTTGAAAATTTTTAACGATAGCATAACGGTTTGTCCTGAAATCTTAGAGGAAATAGGCTGGCCAGTTTCAAACAACTAGGAACTCAAAAAATCTCATTATATCGGTTTCGAGCACATCACTCGGGTTTTTAGTCTAAATTTTTGTGCGTTTTCTGATCGAAATTCGCTAAATACACGTACATGATTTTGAAAAATGTTTCAAACGCTATCTGATTTAAATTTCTAAACTTTTTTGTGCTGTAAAGCGAACAGATCGCTCCTTCCACTCGAAAACACCACGAATGATCGAATTAGGCGGTGTTCCAATTTTCGTCGTTTCCGCGGCAAAAAATTATCAAAACATCAAAAATCGTTTCACATAATATATTTATATTCTAAAATCTGAACTTTTTCGCGGTTCAACGTAAAGATCACACGCGTTGATCGTTCCGGTCGTGCACATCGATTATCTGCGAATCGTGGTGGCTGCCAGACGTGTGTATCACCATAATCACGATAATCGATCGATCGCCCGATGTTTATTATCATAGTACACTGTACAACGTTAATACAATATCGTGTTTGTACTTTCCGTACGACAGCGATATGCCGCGGATAAGTTTGGACGTTCAATTAGTCGAGTAAACACGGCGGCACCGTCGTGTCGACCGGCGGGATACGTATTATATTCACCTGGACCACGAGTAGTCGTACCATCTCAGCACCCTCTTCTTCATGCCGCCGGGCACCTTGTGATGTCGCATGTACAGCTTGGCGCCGTCCAACAGGCGCTCGAACTCCAGCCTGTTCGCGTTCCTGTTCGTAATCACGTTGCCCACCTGCCCTGGAAATAACGACGTCAATTAACACAGACTCCGTTTGGAAACGGAGAACCGCGTTCGAACCGCGACATACCGACGATGGTGGCGAATATGAACACGCCGATCAGGTAGCTGACGATGGTGAAAACGTACCTGAAACAACGAAAGAAAGCACAATATACAGCCGCCGTTCGCCGATAACGTATGGAAACATTTTTTTTTTTTCGGTTCTTCGTTAAAATGTATATATAAAAAAAAATTGATCAAAACATAAACCTAAACTCTCGTATCCGACACTCATTTCTGTGTACAAGTGAACGTGTCCCGGGGAATGACTTTTTATCTGTACACACGGTTTTAAAAATCTGTTTTTGGAAGACTATTATTATTATTTCGATGAGTCAAAACGAAAAAAAACGTCGGGTTTTCAACGATTTGTAAATTCGAAATGGCTAATTTTCTAAGCGACTTTCATAACATCGTGTACAGAGTTTTTTGTTTTCAAAAATTGGGCAAAACTATTTTTTTTTTAACATCCAGGTATACGATTTTGTACTGCTTGACCGTAGGCAACACACGCTGTGTCGGTATAAAAACAAAAGTTTGAAACTAACTTCGTTTTTATCACAACGCGTTTCGATCGACGGCGAAAACGTCTAATTACTGTCACGGAACATTCGACGTTTTCGATCATTTTCATTGTGGGCATATATCGGCCGACCTTTCGCTGATCCCCATAATATTTTAACGTGTTCGGATACAGAGAGTAGGATTGCGTCGTGCGCGTGGGATACGGCCCGAAAACGGACGAAACAGTTTTCGAGTTATTGAAAGAAAAAAAAATTGCGAACAGAAAACAAATAAAAATGTATCCTCGGCGAGAGACGCATATGATTGAAAATATTTTTCTTTTCGCCAAAACATCGTAGTAATATCGTTTACGCGAATACGGTAATTACGGCGCGTTCGGCGCGCACTCACTCGGCGTTGGTCTCCGGCGTCGGCAGGTCGCCAATCGTGGTCAGCGTCAGCGTGGACCAGTACAACGAGCCCAAGTACTTCCTCGTCAGCGTGGCGTAGTCGCCGGGCTTGTACGGGTACACCCAGTCGCCTCTGAAACCCTCCGCCTCGGACAGCAGATAGTAGAAACACCCGAACCAATGGGCCAAGATCAGCAGAATGTGTATCAGGTTGATCACTCTCCAAAAATTCGGATACACCGTTCTGGACTCCACCATGTAGTAGTAGTCGTACACTCGGTACACCTGCGGAAACCGA
Source organism: Hormaphis cornu (assembly GCA_017140985.1). Taxonomy (NCBI): domain Eukaryota; kingdom Metazoa; phylum Arthropoda; class Insecta; order Hemiptera; family Hormaphididae; genus Hormaphis; species Hormaphis cornu. The sequence continues at coordinate 2,884,568 of CM029363.1, forward strand.
CCGCGCGCGTTAAGGTAGGTACACACGTGGAGCAAATCCTCAAGGCTTGGACTGCGCAGTCCAAACCTTGAGGATTTCCTCTACGTGGGTCAGCCTTGAGGCCCATGTCGGCCCGCACAGTCCAAAAATCCTTTTCGAAAAGGAAAAACTGCGCGGGCCGGACTGTACGGTTAAAAGTTATTCGATAACATCAAAACAATTCAAAATCCTCGATTAATTCCCGCGCGTGTGGCTGCGAGGCATTTCCTTGAGGAATGGCATTGAGGATTTGTACTCGAGGATTTCCTCTACGTGTGTACCTACCTTTACGTTTCGTCCGCGAACCGGCGTGATCGATCGGACGCCGCCCCCGACCGGACGACACGATTCGATACAGTAACCTATTTTTTCGGTTCGAGGAAACGAATTTTTTTGATATATTGTGCAGGCCACCTTTTTTGGTATGTGCGTCCAATCGTGTTTTTCCGGTGTTTAAAAGCGACAGACATACGCGTCGACAGACACCCCCGTCGGACCGTGTTAAAATCCGACAAAGTATCTCCGCACGTCTGCCATTGTGCAATTTCGGAGCGCAAATCAAACGCACGGCACACTGCGCACAACAAGTAGCCGGACTGGAAAATTCGGGTACTTTTGAACTAGTACAACACGCTAACCTAATAATTGTTTTGAACGTTTTCGAAAAAGTGAGTTTTTTTTTTTTACCTAAATTTATCTCAAAAAAAAAAAAAAAACGTTTTTCAAAACTATCGGTAATTTCGCGTGGAAATGTATGCTTATATAGAATTCAACGTTGTGTTTATTCCACCTTCTATCTTTTCCACGTTCTGTATAATTTATCAAGTATAGGGTACCCCGTAGTCCAAACAGAGCAGCGAGGGCGTATTTTGGATACCTCTCCTAAACGGTAAAATTTTTATCGCTAATATCAGGTGGGCAAAAGTAATTGAACGTTCGATATCCCATGCAAATATATACCTTCTCTAAGAAAAAGGTCTAGAGAAGCCTTTGCGGGTAACCGCCTCACATAAAAACTGTACAACAAAATATATTTCCTGATCCGATATATATAGTATTACAAAGGATACCGTCCTGTATAAACTACGACTTTTGTGCGGCAGGTGTCAAAACGGTCAAAGCACATAAATGTTAACTCGTAAGTCGACCAATCGAGCGACTGCATAAACAAACTTACGCGAAAGTTTTGACGGTTTATTGCGTTAATTGCGTTTTCGAATTTGAAAGTGATTTTCGTAGTACTATAATTATTGTCCAGTGTTTTGGGGGTGCGCCCCTATTTTTTTTACGGTCGATTTCAAAATTCGAAATTCTTGAATCATCTGTATTCAGGGTTTAAAACGTGATAATATTTTTCGTCGTTCCGTGTCGTACGTATTGTTTGCACAATTGCACACGGGGTCAGTGAATTTATAGTAGCGATTGATACGGGGTTCAAGGTAAGTGTCGTTGTTTGAAAGACTTTATGCGGCTTCGGCGATAGAAGCTAACAAATTATTGAACGCGTAATAATAACTAGTTTGACGTAAAGCGTATACAGTAATATACGAGTCCAAACGAAGGCCGAGCCGAACTGCAAATACAGTAAATAAGTTATCGATTCATAAATTTTAGTACAAGTTGTACTACTTAAGCAAAAACGTATGATTATTATTTTCAGCTACGCAAACAATATTATTTTAGTTATAATTTTATTGTTTCAGCGCAGTATACAACAATAAGTGTGTGTGTGTTTTCTTAAAATTATTTTGAAAACGTAGCAAAAACGTTCCTAATTGATAGTTAAGTACTTTCAACAACATCTTATTTTACGCGTTCTTACCAAAACGTAAATATTTCCTCAGAAACGATTTTCAAAACTGTAAAATAACTGTTTTTTGCGTTGGAAAAATTGGTGAAATGCACATTCGTGAATTTTGCTGTTTATCAGTTGTTGCCGTGTAGATATTATTTCCGCGTGGTTTACAGTTTGAAAATCAAAACAAATTTCGAAACTCTACTGTAACCTGCAGTGTTTTTGACGTGTTACATATATGTTATTTACATCCCTTCCAGAGAGGTGCGAATGAGCGACGTTTTAAAGTGCGAGCGGGATGATGGAACTCGGAACAATAATTACGTTTTATCACACCGAAATTAAAAATCGTCTAGCGGTTTTACAAAATTTCGCCGAGGAAATAGTATGTTTAAATGAGAAATATTTTGCTCTCGGGGGAATCTGACACCCGTACCCCCCCGTAGTAAATGCTGTTTTAAAATCTCACTGCGTGGTCATAACAGTACAACTAACAACCGTTCAAAACGATTTTTTCGTCATTTCGTCTACACAGTTATTACACAAAATTAGGTCGGAGTTGAAAAAAAATTAACGAGTTTATGTACGTACGAAACAAAAATGTGAACACGTTTAAAGAACTAAAATTATTGTAAGGTCAAAATTATGACCAAGTGACAAATCAACGTCGAGTTTGTCTTATCAGCGCTCTAAAAAAAACAAAGTAAAAAGGATCGGACGACCTCAATTTTTTGTCTCGCCGCGTTCATCCGTCAAAAAACGATAACCTTTCCGCGTCCGAGAAACCGCTATTAATATAGCGACTCTAAAACGTAACGTAAAAGCCATGTTAAATTTGTCGGTACACATTCGATGTACGTCACGGAAACGTCAAACGGCGGCCGCGGTGATTTATGACGGAAATTTATTACACGAAAAAAATCGTAAATAAGGACGTCGCGAGATGGCTAAGAAAATAGATAAATAAAAACGTACGTTTCCGAATTCCTGACAGTACGCGAAAAAAAAAAATAAAAAATTAGTGTCCCTTTTGTTTATTGAGATTAAACCGATGAAAAATCAAAAATCGTTTTTGTTTATTTTTCACAGCGCTCTGTTACGTTCGTCACAATTCTAGAGACCAAATTCACCGGGAGAGAGAGAATTTTCGCAGCCCGAATTCCACGTACCTTTCGCAGGTACCGACTATACATGTTTATTCGATACTCCTTGTCCGAGTTTTTTTTTAATTTGCACCCATCTAAGGTTTAATGAAATAAAAACTTTCAAATCTAACACCCGGACAGTTCAGATTTTGAGATGCCTGCGTTCGGCGTTATACCTTTCCGCCCGACGCCGAATTTCCAGGTTTAGTGAGCATTAAATCGATCATCTTCTTTCAACAAATGTGTCGAACAGAAATAAACTGAGTCGAAATCGGAAATTTTCCATATCGTTTTGTTCGTATACGGTCTTGAGAAACAAAATACAGACCTATAATAACATAATAAAAGTAAGAGTGTAAAAGTATGCAGAAAAAGTTATACGACTCTTGGTTATTCTTTATCTTGGAAACACAAATGTAGAAGAACATTTCTACAGTGTTCGGCGTGCAGGCTCACCGGTAAAGTAATAAAAGATAAAATAACGTGTTTAGTTTTTGTAAAAGTCGAGGAATCAACGGTAATAAACCGTTTCCAGAAGTATAAGAAGTTGTTCTGAACGACACTATAGTATTACAGATTTGTAGAACGTATTTTCACCGTTATATCGAAAATGTGTGAACAGGTGAAAAGAATAATAGACCGAGAGTCGTTTGAGCTGCAGAAATAATGTGAAAATTTCAATCACGGCGTATTTTCGCGTAACAATATTTGCGAGTTTTCGAAACAGACGCGAATAAAAGCGAAAAATATACAGAACAGCCGGGAACAAAATCTTAATGTTTTAGCATTTCCGAGCGTCGGCAAAGGATTTTACAAGGACGATTTTTGTTTGTTTTTCTGCAAACAACCTTTTAGGGTACAAGAACGATGCTCCGTACCTCTAACGAAAGGATACCAACTCTGACGAGGGGTCTCAAAATTGAAAAAGTCACAGTCCAATATAATGAACGGAACAGATTGAAACTTTTACACAATATTCAAGCAGGTATGATACAGGTTTTTTGAAAGTCATACATTTTAAGCACGAAACATCGAAATTCTTGAAAAATGCGTACCATTCATCGTTTCTTTCGGATACTATGAGTAGCGCGTTTAAACTACGACTTCCGAACCACCCAAAGAGTAGCCGCTACCCCGTCAAACGGATGACACCACCTAGAGTGATCCCGGCTTTATTTTTTTTTATCACCTCGTACAACTTTTATTTTAAAATTGTTTTTCTACACACAGGCGAACAAATTTCGTACGGAAATTTTTCAAGTTGGCCACCCTACACGCCGGCGTACACGTCGGGTAGGTATAAATTATAATATACTGTCAATAAAATTGACGCGTTGTCGCTTTATCCCGCGGAATACATTACGGGCGCCACTCAAAACGCATAATACGTGTGTATACACACATTATATATTGTGCGGTAGGTAAACTAACCCGTTTGCGATAAACTTCCGTTTCTGTGTGCCCCGTGTACACACACAATGTGCTACACCACGGTGCCAGCGCAATATTATTATTAATATATCGTTCGACATTACGCGGTATTTCGTTATAAGCCCGCTTATTTTTCACTCGCGTGTGTGCAAACAGAACGTTTCGTTTTAATTATCGAACCGTTCGAGTTTTAGCATAACCGACGATAATTATTGAAAAAAATCCATCCGTCCGTTTCGTCCCGAGTGAAATCCATGTATTAAGCTGGACGTGGCCGATAAAGACGTCGTAACGGCCGCGTGTTGAAATTAACGGTTATCGCTGAAAATCCCGCAGAAATCACACTCTACGACCAAGAGGGGTTAGTTCCGTTTTTCGCCGCCGAAAAAAATGTGGATTTCGGTAGAACAATTAAGCGTAGGAAAACAAATAATACGTAAAAAAAAGATGCAGCTCGTTTCTTCAGTGTTCGGTTGTGCGAAAAATGACCGATATTCGCGTTTATAATACGTGTCGTCGTAATACGTATGACCAGACCGGCCCGTTTCAAACGAATGTCCGGTCGAATCTAAGCCGAAATGAGCGTGGTCCCGAATTCGTTTTGAATCTAGGGACGTTGCCCGATGACTAATGTTAAACGTCGTCATCGCGTACGTCATCGTTGACTGGTTGGCACTTTTCAGAGAAACGCCGAAACGAAATGCCAATCGAACGTACCGTATTTTCGAGAAAATTGTTTCAAAAAACTGTTTCGGACCAAAACTACTGCTGTTGTTGAGCATATTGGCTTGAGAGCGCTAACGGTCGATTGGTTGAAGTATTTCGCACTATTTGCATTTCGCAACTGTCTTTTTTGCCGTAACGGTTCGCCAAACACCCGTGACCCGGCTTAGCGCAAAAGTATTTTGTAATGTACGCCACCTATCACAACTTCCAATTTGTTATCTTTAGTATTTTATTTCTACACCCCGTATAGGCTGCTGCGGTATGATCAGGTCTTAAAATTGGTTCACTCGGCGGGTGTCTGTGTTCCGAAAGCTTTAAACGACAGTATTGTTTCGAAATTCGAGTAATAGGTTCAACATGAAACTGTGAAATGAAAAATTATTTTTGGGCACTTTTGTGCGCGCGTATATTTTCAAAAGCTTTGTAACCACGTGGTTTTTTTTTAATGCGTATAACACAGGGGAGGCCAAAAAAGCGGACAAAAAACGATATATTTGCGTAAAACTCGGTTTAACTTTCGTTAAAACGTCTGACGGATACGCGGCGTTACACAGCGATAGTAACACCTATTCGATACACAAATCAAAGTTACTTGAACGATTTTGGGCGGAAACTCGTGTACGACGGAGTATACGCATTATGTTCTATACGCGATCTATATTTAATTATTTAATATGTTGAACAAAACTTCAAGGAAGAATGCGAATATTTCAGTCGGTATTAAAGTATAAGACACACCCGCGTTGTTATAACTAAAATATTGTTGTTACAACGCATCGTCAAAAAGGATTGGTTATTTTCATTGTTACCTAGGAGTTTCGGTTATAACCGTCTTTAAATTTGAACGTTCTGAAACTAAGTAGAAGAACGAAACAAAAATGTCAAACGTATTGATAAAACTATCAACTAACCTAATAAATACTTATGTGATTACCGTGTTAAATGTTGGGATTTTTAAAAGTAAATCGAGCTCTTTTGATATTCACACCCTAGCTTGTAGAAACACCGAACAATATAAATATTGTATGTTTATCTATATCAACGAGTCAAGGAATACAATGTAAAGTAAGCATAAACAGTTAATGAGAAATTAATGAAAAACGTACGAGGAATAATTAGTTTGCGCTTCGCATAAGTTTTTATTTCTGAACGGCTCTGAACGGTTAATCCTATAGATACGAAGACGCTGAGGAAAAATGTAACAAATAGTTATTAACTGACGGCGTTGTTCGCTTGGAGATTGCACTAAAATTGAGAGTATAATATTATCTTACTGACGTTTAATTGGATTTGCTATTTCTTTGTGTGGTTTTTTGATTTAATTACAGGTAGGTACGAACTTACTTAGCAACTGATAAGTACTCGCAAACAGTATAAAAAGTCTCTTATTTTATTTTTCATCCGCACAGTATTTTAAAATCACTTTGCGCCAAAAGTTTTCAACGCGCTTCCAATGTGCTTTCGTTTTACCACTCACTTTGTCGGGGGGGAAAAAAAAGAAATCAGAATTCAAATTATTTTAATGAAAAAACAAAAACGTTTAAGATCAAAATATAATAAAGAATTTAAGCACTCGAGCTCTGTTTACGCCCGCCTTTTTGTCGCATCATCGGTTCAAAACGACTTTTATCGATATTATCGTTTCAACGTGTAGTAGCACGACCGCGAAAAAAAAAGAAAAATGACAGCCAATATCGTTCTGAATGTTTTACAAAAGGAAAAAAAAAAAAAGTGAGTGATAAAAAGCTGTACAGGTATACGAACATCCGGATGTTGAGTGAAAGATCATTTGTCTGCGCGCACAGACAGACACACGGCGTGTTTGCGTTATGTTGAACAATTCGACTAATGTACCGTAAGCGTTTTTTCCGGTGGAAAAAAAAAAATGCTTACAAGAAAAAAGAAAAATGCATCGCACTTTTTTTTTTCGCCGAATTGGATAAGGTTCCTTATGAAGTTATCTGCACGGAAACAGGCGTTACCGCGCGCATCGTAATCGAATAAAAAACTTCTCACCCGCCAGCAGACTTTGGCACGGTCGTATCGCAAACGAACGATTTTTCTCTCTCGTTACAGTTTGCAGGGGAATATCCTATCATTTTTATTTTTCCCCCTTAAACGGTTAGATTCCAATAGTTGCTTACCCCGAAAAATGTTTAAAAAAATTTTCAATCAGTTAAACGAGTTTAAAAATTTTTGCATTTTTCAGATCTTTCCCGCTTTTGTTTTGTAGCTAAAAGTGCGCGATACCTATCAAATAGGTGTGACAGTATTTACAACTAAAACTCGCAAAACGCCGCGCAAAAAGTATGGAATTTGAAATGCGTCCTTCCCGAAAGAAAAAAAAAACGGTTATTGAAAAAATTAAAACATTTTATAGTCTCACGGTTCCGGATTTCTTTCGGTGAATTCCGGCCCAACACGGTAGTCGAGAATTACTATTTTTGATACGCAGGTATCTACACGCGGCAGCACATGATAAATCGAAGCTCAAGGTCTTACTTGGTTAGTTTCTACGTATCTTACATAAACATTCGGCTGACAAACTCATCTCGTACGTATCTACAGCTGTTTTTATGTCGTGACAGGTAGCGATCACGACCCTTGTAAAAATTTGGTTCGCTGGTAAGAAACGTTGGACCGGCCAAGTAAAATCTTGAGCTACGATCACATTTTATCCAAGGTTTGCGTTTTTCGACCGTTCGATTTCCGTTCGGCGGACACGTGTGTACTCATCGTGCGAACATCGTCGTGAAACGAGAAACTGTGTTACCGGTGTCCGATTTAGATGGAGAATGTATACCTGTCTCTTATAAACAACGTGTTTTAGGATTTTATCCGGGTACAGAACCCGTTTCGTGTCGGCAACGTGCCGCCGATCGGTCGCGATACCATTTTTTTTTTAGCACCGGGCTCGGTCGTTTTTACATCTATGTTTTTCGCGTACCTTGATGAACCTGGGGAACCGGAGTATGGGGTGCACTCCGATTTTGAGCTGGATCAAGTCGAGCGGCGTGAGGGCGGCCAGATCGAACAGGAACGACCGGGACCGGACGTAGTGGCCGGCCAGCTTCCTGGTGTTGTACACCATCAGGCCCTGTTCCAGGTAACCGGTGCGGAACTGGACGGCCACGTCCAACAGGAACACGATGTCGCTGAACGCGTCCATGGCCGACCACCAGCCGGACGCCATGCGCTGCAGCTCCGGCAGGCTCTGCCGGACGATCGCCGTCCACAGGTTGTACAGCGTGCAGCCGGTCAACACCATCAGCCAGTTGAAGTAGAAGTTCTCGTCCGGGTTGACCACCGACCACGGCAGCCTGTTCTGCTTCCGGCGCAACCGGCGCTTCCGGCGCACGTACTCGATGTTGTCCTGCGAACCGGAACTGCACTCGCCGTCGTCGCCGGTGTCCAGGGTCTCCTGAAACCGATCGCCGGACGAGAAAATATTTTAACAACGAATCCGCGCGAGCGGTACCGCTTGAAACAAGCCGCTCTCTAGCTAGTATTGGTGGGTCGCGCGGGTTATACATATCGACGGAGTAGCGACCGGCCCGTTTTGCGGAGATTGTGGTTCGAACGGCGGAGTATCGTCCGATATCCGACAAAGATTATGGTCGCCTTCGAAAACACCGCGATTCCGAGCGAGCTAGGGCAGGCGAAACCGAGATTTGACGATGAAAACCGAACGAAACGTTTTGAAAATCCTTCCGTAGTTAAAGTTTAGTTTAAAAAATTACCAGACGACAGAACGATCGTAATTATTTCGAAACCACGGAGAAATAACTGTGCGCGATTTCGATGAAATCCAACGTCATGTCGTTAAACATCTTAAAAACCAATTTTGGTGGGTCGAAAAAAAGTTGTGCGATTTTCAAATATTTTGGTATATAGTCAGAGAGTAACATAACGTACGACTGATATCGTGTCGAGTCGAAAACCCGAGGTTAACCCAATTACGGACGAAAAACCTCAAGATCTAAAAATCGCTGTGAATAGCCTGAAATAGAATGAAACTTTCGGTGGTCTTTCCCGTCGCGTTAAAAAATTGTTGAGAAAACCGAAAAATGACCTCTTTAAAGTACCATCTTGATCCGAACCGCTAAAAGTAAAGGTATAAAAGTAAATTTGTTTCAAAATCTTAATACGGTCCATACGGACGTTTTTTTAAAAATCATCAAAATGTTTTTGTCATAAATACTGTTTGGAATGGCGGAAATTCTGGTAACGACTTTATAGACCGCCTTCTGTAACAGGTGTAATAGACAATAATATGTTGTGGTTTGTCTCGGAAAAAGAAATTCAATGACCGTTACAGATGTATTATAATACATCGTATGTATACACAAAGGTAATTTACACAGCTATCGTTTTTTTAGAAATTATTTATTTTTTTTTTTAAATACCCTTTAACGTTGTCGTCCATTGATTTTTAAAATACGCGTTTGTTTTCTTTGATTAAACAATTATTGAAAACTGTACTCGTTTACGTTTAGCGATAAATAATTTTGAATCATTTAATGATCAAACAATATATTAGTATAATAGTTAATTTTAAATGAAAACTCATCACTATGCGTTCATATCTACGTTTCTACACCTTGATTTTTAATAAAAATTTACATTTAAGATGTTTCTTTGTGACACGTTTAAATAATTGTACTTACTTCAACTGTCATATATCAGTATATTGCCTAGAATTATTTTCTATAGAGTTTTTAATTTTTGTACTAGAATTTTTCAAGTAAAATATGTTGAATATTTTCAAAATTGAAATGCAAACTAAAAATTTAACTTTCGGTACTTCACATTTTAAAACACGGTTGATCAATACGAGTATAGTATCCTTCATTAAACTCAAAACCGAATCGTTTAAATATGTATAAATTATAAACTATTGTTTAATAAAAATTTTTATTCGTACCAAGTGAGAACACGCGCAGAGCATAACGTGAAAACACTTTTATTAAAAACATAAGCTGAAAAATTATTACCAAAACACGTTTTAAGTAAACTCATTTATTCTTATTATTATTTTGGGGAAGCCGTTTAAGACATTTAATTTTTGGATTATTTTTACCATCATAATTTTACCATAAAAAAATGTATAAATTATGAAAATCTAAACGATAGGCTATTTATATTTTACTCTGACCGGTATATTTTTCTTGGTATACAATTTTCGTTTGTGTAAAAGTTCAACAATGTTAACGACTGCAGAGTTGATTTTAACCGTTGATCTTATCCTCAAATATTGTAAAATAATTTTTATAATATTATATTCGTTTTGCAACTAGACTTTTAATTTAATACTACGACGTTTATTATTTTTTATTATATTTTTTGTATTTTTAGCAAACTTGTTTTTATTATATTCCTCACTTTATTCACATTAATTATTATTTAAAGGCCGTAGTACATACCGTTTATACAAGCGTTATTTTTTATAATAATTTTAGTTCATTTTGCATCCTGTCAGAAATTGATAAGGGTACTTATGTGTATTCGGTTGACTCTTTTAACAAACTTTTGGTACAAAAAATAAGCCCAATTCTCAAATTAATTTGAGAACCGTTGAAAATTACAATGGATGATGTGAAATCGCACGTTTCGACCAACAGAAGATCTCTGTTGAAAGAACGGCTTCCGAAATTCTTAACGTGAACCGTCTAAAAAGTTAACATATTATGTTATCTATTCTCGTCGCATTCGGTATTGTTTTCAAACCAAAAATAATTTTCTTACTTTAGGTATACGCTACAGTTTTTCACAAATCTTCATTGACAATTAAAACGAAAACGTAACTATGCGTGATTGTGTTGATTGACTTTCTGTAATAAACAATATCGGTGTCAATTGTTTTCGTAGTTTTGTCCCGTCGAGAATTCGGAGGAGAGGACGGTCGTGATTCAGTAGATAACGTGTTTACGAGCTCGAGGGTCGTGTATACACAGTGAAGTTCGTCTAAAGCTTATTAAACGTTTAATTACACGTTCGTCGAATTACCATTTATATTAGGGTATTGACAAGGCTGTATGCAAGTTTTTTTTTTTTTGACTAAGTCAATTGAAAAAACAAAAAGTCAAGTCAAGTTGAAAGTTAATTTTTTTCATTTTTTAAATGATTAAAAGTTAACTATAAAAAAAAAAATGTGTATAAGGTAAAATAAAAACAACAGTTCATGTTTTTAATTCGCACGATTGGTTTCGAACCGAGAATATTTTTTGATATTTTCATTATTCTCCGAGTTATGTGCCGAAAACGACAAAAATGCCGAAATCGCCAAATCCGGCGTCAGATTATTTCACGTCGTTCGCTCAGAATCGTTTTTTTTTTTTTTCGAACGCAATGATTCAACGCTGATTTCATATACCGAACAATACGGATAAACCGCGAACCAATGACCCACCCAAAGCGTAGTCGCTATTTTACCGTTTTTTTTATTTTTTGATGATCTAAAAACATCAAAGACACGGTCCTTTCTCGCCGATTCTCTTCGGATCACCACCGGCGATAGGTGCCCGCCGAATGGACATTTCTATATTCCGGTGCGAAATGGCGAAACCGTTTTGCATTTATTCGCGATCACTGCGAAGTAAGATAATGATATACGCGTGTCACACCGAACCCAATTCTCTGAGGGTTGTGACGCAAGTTATATAGAAAGAAAAAAAAACCGTTCTCGAGGTTAAAAACGTCTTAGGAAAATTGTATTCGTATAATAATGATTGAACCTCTACAAGACGATGGTGTCACACGAAAATCGCTGCTTATCCGTCAGAAATGCTTTCGGTTTTTTTTTTGTCGCACTCTTTTTTTTTTGTAGTTTAAGAACGAAACAACAGTAGAGATGAGTAAGAACAATTTTAGAGTTCTATATACAGCTCAAGTATTGACGTTTCAGATTTTTTCTCAAATTCGACCAATAGGCATAAAAAACACGATGAAACGAACAGAATAACCACGTAAAAAACGTCAGTAGTCGAAAATGTCGTTATTCGATCTTCGATATTTTTTCAACCTCTCGTTTGCTACGTTACTCGTGTTGTTGAGACGACGAAAGCGTACTAAAGTTTCATGATAACTGAAAACCGGAGCTTTTACGAAACAACACAAGTGTGAAAAAGAATTCAAAAAAGCCTCTTTTGGTCAATATTATGCCTACATAATGCTGAGACGGGCAGTCCGCAAGTAAAGATTGTGAAATCGATTTACATTCCTCGATCCACTCCTCAGAATCTAACGTAAATTATTCAAACAATTTAGATCTTATAATTCGTCGTAAATTTTTTTTACATTCAGATTAATCTAAAACGAGCCATTTTTCTCTAAAATGAATGTCGACAACCCTAATATTGGGATTATTAAATTTCCATCGTTGTTATAAACGACATTTGATGCGGATGATTTTATTCTTCTGAAGAGTACAGTTTTAATTATTGTCATGACGAGCTTAGTGGTAAAGTGATGAGTTTTTATACGAGCGTGTAACGAACGACCAATTAAAGTTTAATCTGTTCAGCCGGTGGTACGGCGGAAGAGTGAAAAAGCGTTGGTTATAAAACGCGCAGCATGTTTTCTTCGCAATGCTTTCGTATCGGCAAAATGGTTTCATCACTTTTAAATTCGAATGAAATTATTTAGAAAAACAGTTTTAAAAACCATTCGGTTGTCCGCAGCACTATAGGGTCATTCACACATTCGAGGTGGTAAATGAAGAAGTGTCGAATAGTTTCGATCATAACGTCCGAAATGAAGGTCGGACCTGAAAGCCGAAACTTTTACACGAAGTAGGACGCGACGGATTCGATAAATGATTTTACTGTTAAATTTGTTTTTACCCGGACGACAGCCGATATCGCTCAGAACCGTGCATAATAACAATGCGAACCACGACACCTAATCCACCCGCCGGGGAAGCGTAGTCGCTACCCCGTCAAAGTACCCACGCGGCGACGACCTAGAGTGATTTTGGCATTTTTTTAAATATTTCGACACGAACAGCTGCATTCGGAAATCCAATTTCGACGGCGAAACGCGAACAGGAACACACACACAAACACACACCGTGATCCCCGGGGAGGAGGCGACGGTCGCAAAAGCTTAATCTCGTTGTATACGTATGCGCACCACGGTCCCGGTACCCAAAATCCGCACAAACAGACGACTAATTAACGTCGTACGGAATATTAATTACAACGATATGTGTACGATACATGCGAGTTTAGATCGTTCGGCGAACGCGATGGAAACGTACGTAAAAAAAAGAAAAAAAACACAGTAAAATACCGCGAAAACCGCGAGATATCATGATATCGCGTTCGAACATGTGCAACGGTATAGATAGAGGAGGACACGACCATAATTACTGTAACGGTTCTGTTGACGGTAGCTTCTTTGTTTTTAGCGATCAGTTCGAAAAGTTTTCACGGGATCGACGCTGTCAACAGCACATTCGAAAACGACCGTCCAACTCCAAATGCGCCAGAGTTGTATAAAAATGTCAGAACGGTTTACCCAAGAATAAAATAACCGACTCGAAAGGTAAAAACGGATTAAGAATGAACAGTGTATTTTTGGGCTTTGCGTGTATGATTCGTATTTACTATCCGTACTCGAGAACACGAGACCTACTGTAATTTGGCGCACTTGAGGTCGCCGTCATCTTGAAACGGAAGCGAATCTAGAAAAACGTTGAACAACAAAAGTTGTAAAAGTGTAAAGAATACGGTTGTACCGAAAATCGGTCAAGGCGCGGTTCGGCTGTAAACGCGAGACAGACAGACAGACGAACGATCGAAACATACGCCTCGGCCGATAAGAGAGCTCTGGTAACAACGGGGAAGATCGTGAGCTGGGAGCATTTTCGGGGTGGATTTGTCGCACAAGTATACTTTTTCGCAGCGGCGTGGCAAACTCAAAAACGCTCGGAGGCAATCGAACTCGTCCGATATGATCTTTCCTCGTTTCTGTATTTTATTAGAAAAAAAAATTGTATCGACTGACGTACACTATACGGTGGAAATCAGTTATTCGTCGTTGTGTTATTTTTTTTTTTTCACGTTTGTTCGTTTCGAGTTTCTATCGCCGGTGTCAATGCGGAAACACGAAAAAGTTAAAAAAAAAAACAGACCATACTTCGATCAATCGAATAATGTTATACATTGTCAGTGCTAGCACCAATAATTTCGAGGGGGCGAGGGATCGGCGCGGACAATGAAGAAGAAAATGCGCGAGTCGACGGACTGTTGTAAACAACTTTTCGTCTTATTTATCTCAATGATTCAAAAGACTTGATCAGTACGCACAGTTGACGTCTTGTTATGTTACTAAACGATACACTTTACGTCCATTTTGATTCCGAGAGATTATTAAAAGAGAGCACTTAACGCCATACGTATAAGCAATACGCTTTAGTAGTGCAGACAAAGTGGCAAGCCATTTTCAAAACAAACATATTATTATTTTGTTGTTCATTATACTACAAGACTTTTAAGTCAGCCAGCTTTTCTTTGAGAAGTTTAAATATTCACTACGGTTAGATTTCCAATGTAAAAAAAAATATTTATTACAACGTATTTAAATGAAAACGCCATATGTTTAATTATTGGTTTGACGAAACAAGCAGATATCTGGAATACAACGAACGATCGAAAATCATTTTTGCGAATTAAAATTATGCAGATATTTTTATTACTGTATAATAATTAATTCGTAGCAATCGTGATCGATTGTCGTTAGTCCATATGATTCAATTCAATATAAATTATCTAAATTAATAATGGGTATTATTGGTATGGCATTACGACGAGAGGGTGTATAAATATCAAATGATAATGTTCATACAAAAAAGTACAAATTAATATATTCCCTATTACTCGCGGTGTGAACTTAGAGTTGACCGAATTTTTAAATATATTAAATACACGACGGAGAAGGCAGACGAATAATTGTTGTTACGAATCACATTTATTGAAATGCGATAAAGTATACGACTTGAATATTATGAAATTTATGGAAAAAATATTAAAATAAAAGTAACAAACAATATTTCTTTATTTCTAAGCGGTTTTATTTGTACGTAACATCTAAAGTTTAACGTAACATCTGTGGTCTATTTGCGGTCCGACGTAATAGTTCACACCCACACGAAATTCCCATGATTTTCACGAATAATATAATTGATATCAAGTACATAATAACCGACTAAAAGAATGTAGGTGTTTTCAACCATAAGTAAAACATATTTTGTTTACAAAGGATCAGAATAATTTGATTACTTTTAACCTTTATAATTATACGTTTCATACCGTTTGGCAGCTTAAACATTGTCACAACAATGAAATTGTACGTAATAAATGCAGTGGGCAAATTTAAACTATGAACATCTTATTACGATCACACTATTAAATTAAACGAGAAAGTACACGCGCGTACGAACTAATACAGTTTTTAGTTAAAAAGTAAATGTTCTAATGATAATTAACACAATACAGTTGTTTTTTAACGACTGTTTCGCATGAAAAAAAAATTGTTGCCCTAAAACGTACACAGATATACAAGAAAATGAAGGGAAAAAAAACAGAAAATAAATATTGTAAAAAAGTTAAGTGTTAAACGGGATTTTTATTATTAAAAACAATACTTTTGTACACGGCACGTTTAGCCTAAACGGAAGTGACAATATAATATGATATTATGACGTCTAATTAATGTTAATTCGACTGAAATTATCGTCGGAAATTTTAGTAAAACGTATTGAAACTTTGAGGTCATTATCAGCAGCACTGCAATGGCTTTACAAAAGCAATTCGTGATAATTGAACAAACTTGGCCAGAAAAGTTTGTGCTTGTATTTTTTTGTTTTCAACTGTTGTTCCATTACGAGGATACACGATTATTATCATTTAGGAAAACATAAATTGTTTCTAAAAAACGTACGAACGCATCATAGTTAAAATAAAACAGTTAATAGGTTTGATATAAAAAAAAAATATAAGCTGAGAGAGAATAACTAGGTACAACTTTTAAAGAAAACCAAGAAAACAAACAATTTTTTAAACAAAAACGATATTATAAAACGAGACGGTTTCGATTTTTGCGTAACGGACATAATAGTACCGAAAGCGTTGAATCCGGCGAAAAAACAACGTCCCCGTAGACGTGCGGTACTTGTCGCCAATAATACTACGACGATGTTAGGGGGCGAAATCAGTCCTCTCTTACGAAAAATAACCCGGATGAAATGATTTTCGAAACATTTTTTTCCGAATTTTGGAAAATTACGGTTCTATCGCGTAATTCTCACGTGGAACAACCGATTCGTTTTTCATCCACGATCGCCGTACGTGTTTATTTCGGCCACTCGATTTACTATATTTACGATATATTACGGTGCAGACGCACATACGAAATAATAACACGATGCGTATTGTTCGCAGAAAAACGTTCGGCGCGACTCTCGTTTATACTGGATAATATTGTTATGCGTCTTAATAAAAAATACAAATCGCTCAAACCGACAAACCGTGATATATTATTACTGCACGTCATATCAGTGTAATGCACCGAGTATAATAACGATATTTGCATATGAACAGAAAGAAAAAACACACACACACATATATATATAGGTAGTAAGTACGTATTTTTTATTCGAAGAATATAATAATAATTCCTTCTTGTCAGCGTTCTGATAAATGCTCCGACATATTTTGCCCCGAGTAATAGCAGGTTGTGCCGCGTAACGCCGATCATCCGCTAAGCTCTGCGAAAAACCTCGAATAAATTTATCGTCGCTTACCGTCAGGAAATCAAAACGTATACACGTATTTATCATATCGTGCACATCTACTCGTATTATATTTACGTGTACAGGATGATATTCTTTACATCGCCGCGAGTTTTATCAATTTTTGTTTTTTGTACAATTTTCTAAATCTTATGTTGGATCTTTGGAAGTTGCCGTTCAAACGTATTATCGTATAGTACTATATAAACGATTCTGAGCGACCTCGATACTGTCTGTATACACACGCCCCGGTAAATTTTTCGAGATTTTCAAAGCTCGGCCCGAAAATTTTCGAAATCGCGTTTTGTGTCGGACCTGTTTCTCACCGATTTATAAATACTCTAACGTCTCAGCGTGTCCCGATCGTTATTTCGGACGTTATGGCCAAAAAACCGTCTGACGCCGGATCTCGCCGTTTTCGGCACATACCTCGGAAAATGATCAAAATATGTCGAAAAACGCTTCAAACAAAATAAAATTATCAGTTTTTTCGCCGTGAAATACTCGATTCTTCGAGCGAAAAAAAACTTAAACCAAAGTACCACTGGAGTTCATAGGCCTTTTATTAGAGGTGCTGACTTTGAAGATCGGAGCATTCCTTCGGTACAGAAAAAAAATTAAATAGACGTCATTGTAAAAACAGTACATTCTTCGCTGCGCTCAAAATCTAAAACAGTACATTTCCGTTTTTGACACCACAACGCGATGAGTTTGATTATTGATGTGTTTTTTTTTTTTCCTTCGCTCGCATCGCCGTCGTCTAATTTTTTCTCGGCAACGTCCGAACAAACGGGAAATCAAACTGCGGCAGGAGTGTGGACGTGTTTTAAAGATCACAACTAAATAGAATAATGTTTCGATCCTCCGAAGTATTCAGTCCGATTTTTTCGTTTACAAACGTAACGATTATACGCCGTAATCAGTTCAACAGTACTTGAGTTACGACGACGTTTTCAAAAAAAAAAAAATGTCGAGTGATTTTTTTTTTTTTTTAATATCACGGCGGATTTAAAACTTTAGCAATATTACATTATCTTTTGTACGGTTTGAGCGCATAAAGATGTGTTTTCACGCGAATATGTATAGCGTTATCTGTATTTTTTAACGTCGAAAATTTCGCACGCGCAACATACGCTTGTGACAGTTTCGCGTTGCCGTGAATTCCCCGGCAGGTTTTAAAAACTCGTCCGACGAAAGCAAACACGCATACAGAACTAACGGCTGAGACTCCGTTCGGAACCGAAAACTCCAGCACGAAACAGCAAAACAATTATTTTGTTTTTCAAACCGAATGACGAGTGTTATGCGACCATCCCGCGCATTGGTCAGTGTGACAATGTGATTATCGTTTTGTGTGAAAAGGAAAAAATACGCCGCGTACGATTTTTGAAGCGTAACGGGATTTTCAAGAAGAAAAACCTTAACGCGCGTGCGATTCGTTTTTGAATAATTTTTCGTAGCCTATTTCGCTTTTAATATTTCTCCTCGGCCGTCCATTCGCGCGAATGATATCGCCGACACGAACCGCCGTTGACAGTGTAACGACCCGGTGTAAACAACAAAAGTGTAACCGAAAAGAGATGAATTTCGATGAATTTCGCTCAAAACGCGTCAAGTCAAAGACGTTCGAAGTAAAGCCGTCGAAGTATCACACCGTTAATTATGCGTACGTTGATCGTACACAAAAACAGTATGTAAACACCGTTTCGACGAATTGCCATTTCAAACACAACCGCGTCTCCCGCGTGACGATTCTTTTTATTTCCAGGCTCTCTCTGATCTGCACGATTTTAACCGCGATTTCTCCATTTGGGCGGGCCGAACGGCAGACTTTTAAACCTATAGTTCGTCATCGTGATGGTACTGGCGAACAAACGCGTTGCTCGTTTTTATACACGAGCGACGAGACGTTCTGTTCGGATTAGAAGCCGGGGAAGAGCGATTCGAACAGATAGAAGACGAACATCGCGATTACGTCGATACCGTGTTCAAGTCGACCGAGCGACAACGAAACATAAGAAACGAGGGAAAATTTGCAACGAGAAAATATATATTAAACGTAAAGCTCGTCGACAGTTATAGGTCGGAAATTTATCAGCCAGCAGCAAGTAATAACACGTGTTTCACGCGAAACACGAGAGTTATATTATTCGGGCGACATCGCTATCATCGCTATCATCGGGCGTTCGCCGAAAACCTATGATAATAGGGCGAAAAGGTTCACACGGGTTTCGTTCCTCTCGACTCCCAATTCTCCGTTCGTTTATTTATTTATTATTTTCCCACAGCAACGGTTCTTATTCGGCTAAAGGGGTTTTATTATTTTTTTTCCACCCAAGCTAACTAAGCTCATCTGACGCGTCAAAACCGGAGAAAAAAATTTTCTGATTAGATTATAATACGGTTTATCGGGCGTATACTCGCGCACTACGACAGTTATGAAAAGTAAGGAATGCACGCGGATTTAAAAAATCGCATCCGCGAAACCCGTCAGTCGATACCGTGTAGTGTTCATTCGGAAATCGTTAAAACGACTCGTAAATTATTTTTCAGCGACGTAACCTAATTATTTTTCGCTCAATCTCGCATACGCATCGTACAGCGAACGTCGTCGTAGCGTTTTTGGAATGAATATCGCGCGCACTCGTCGTCGACAACAATAATAATACCGCGTTTTCCGGTGCCAAATTACCCACGGCGTAAAATCGTAAATATCAATATTTGTACGTAAACTTATCACATCGATCTCCTTCGACGTCGTCGTCGGTAGGTAGGTAGGTAGGTGGTGTACGTCGCTCGATTAAAACAACCACAACGCGAA
This sequence comes from Hormaphis cornu, assembly GCA_017140985.1. Classification (NCBI taxonomy): domain Eukaryota; kingdom Metazoa; phylum Arthropoda; class Insecta; order Hemiptera; family Hormaphididae; genus Hormaphis; species Hormaphis cornu. Next base: position 2,904,295 of record CM029363.1, read on the forward strand.
GCGCGCTAACGAAGAAAACGCCCTCGCTCTCTGCGTTCGGAATAAAATACGCGTTAAATTATTATCGCGTAAACTTGTGAGTGTCGCGTCGTTTCGCCGATTCGCGCTCGCGTAATGACCGCCGCGGGGACATCTGTCACTAATAGCTAATAGCGGGCGGTTTGTACGTTCGCGAATTGAATTCCGCGCAGGTATCTGGTTTCGATCTGAAACGCGTGCTTTCACGCACACGGGATCGAAAAAAATATATAAATCGTCGGCTATCGTCAACGAGAATCATTCCTTTGTCACACACCTCGGATAAGCGTATCTATCCGTTCGCCTTGTGGACAGAAATCCGCCGTTTATCGCGTTGCCTACTACTACTGTTTTAGTGTCCGATTTTAGTGTCCGGCGGACGAAAAACGTCTCGGTCGTTCCCGGCGACGAACGCGTTCCGACCGGTATCGACGTAGGTACAGGACCGTGACGAAACGAGCGGAAATTATTTCGATGACCGTGTTTTTGAAAAAAAACTTCAAAACATGGCAGCTACGATTGGATACCTAACCTACGATTTTCACGCGAACGCCTTGTGTACGATAATTGGATTGGGCTTAAAGACGAGACGAAGTTTAAACGGGACAAAACCGAACTGCGTGATCGCGTTTTTCTTCGACCACGAATCTATGTTGCGTAAAGAAAGCTATGCATAGTCGCCAAAAACCGTTTGTCGTCAAAAATTTTAAACGCGAGCTAGTTTTCGCGAGAGAAACGAGTTTAAACGAGATCTCCTACGGTGTATTAAAATAATTCAAAGAGAAAACGATGATAATCTGAAACGTCGCTTGTGTGCCTGTTATATAGGTCTGACGAACGTCTGAACGTTGTTTAAAAACGGCTTAATGTTACTCTTGGTTCATTTCATGAAACCGTTTTTCGAATCAATTACTTTTGATCGAACGTTATTTTTGTCGACACGTTTTAAGTATACGCCTATTTCGTTATGGGGAAAAAAAAAATCAAGCGTTGTAACGTAAGTAGCACCTGGATCGGCTGATATTGCCGACAAAACATTAGAAACATCGTTTCTCTCGTTCTAAATTAAAAACATTTTATTTATGATTAATTGACAAATAGTCCCGAACGCCTTTGCTATTAAAGTCTCTTTGTTAATAGTATTCAAAAAAATCTACCGCAGTTGTGTGATTTCTAGAATCAGTGGCGGCGAATACTCGGATCATAACGCGGGTAGCGAGACGTAAATTACGACAGTTGAGACATCCCCTTATCAATAATAAACCTATGTTATCAGCGTTTTGAAGTAGCAATCGCTAGAACACCTTCAATACGAGCGCCACCGTTAAGAACCTTTAGTTCTTTTCGAACTGGAGGTTTCGAAATTATGATCTCAACTGTTAAATTGAAGTTTAACATAATAGTTACCGTTGACGTTGTAGACGTCAACGTAATCGGATCACCAACCGGCTGAAATCAACTTTTCACATTATATTACTCATTCGTAATTGAACAAAACAATTAATTACATCAATGCCGCGAACTGCATATTATGTTTCGAGAAATAATAAAATACATAGAAGACGGATGAAAACGTACAGGCGCTACACAGTCTCGACGGTGTAATATAATTCACGTTAAGATGATGTTTACTTGGTGTACAAAATATCTTCTCGAAGATCGTATCACCACCGTGACGGGAAGAGTTTTTGTTGTAACACTATATACTTGATAGAAATCTTATTTTTAAGACGCGTGTTGAATTCGAATTTAAAAAGTTAAACGCGCGGTAACAGATTTGAAATCAATTCTCTACTGTGCGCGGCGAAAATCTCGTCGTACAAAAATACTAAAAGTCCGAATCCGCGATTTTCCGACAGCGCGATCATTTTTTTAACAACTCGTTAATTGAAAAAACAAAAAGTTAAACGAGGTTGAGAGCTAATTTTTTACATTTACTAAGAGTAAAATTAACCGAACAAAGATAAGGTACGTAATTCACACGGTTTTGAGCGGTCTAGTATTTTCTTCTTCCTTTTACTGATATTTTCTCGAGTTAACTTTTAATGGTTGACTTAAAGTTAACAGTTGTGTTAAAAAAAAAAAAAAAACTTATTGTGTTAAACGAAAAAAATAAGTTGACGAATCGATCGACTCGATTGAATAACTAACGTAACTTGTCAACTTAATTTTAACTTTTAACGCAGCCTTGATGTTACGCATGTTTCGTGTTTGAGAGAATTTTCACGAGGCGGAAACATATATATAGGTGCGATGGCGAAGACGGTGTATTTTCGAATACAAACGAGTTAGAATATAATGTATAATATTGTTTACTCGAGAAAACACTACGGGTCTTAACGAGCAGACACTTAATGAAACAGCAATAATATCTGCAGCAGATACCTATAGTTATGTATAATTATCGTCTGCAAGCGCTTATCCGATATTATTAATTTTGATTCGAAAACAAACAATACGAGAATATCGTGCCGTCAACCGTTTTACTCGGGAGCAGACGCAGACACTGAACAACTCGGTTGCTGAGATTATTAAGTATTCTTTTTGTTCACGGAATACAGCTAATATTGACGATACGCGCTGATGAAAATAATAGAACAACTATTTTTTAATTATTACAATATAGATGTTTTTCGCAAACTATTCTGTAAAAAGAAAAAAATTTTTAATTACGAGGAAAGAAGAAGAAGAAGAAAAAAAACCATAGATTATCCAAAAATGTTAATTCATTGCGATTTCAGTAGAGAACTGCAGTAATTACAGTTTAAAAATATCGTAGAAACTAAAAAAAAACTCCCGCCAACGACCAGGATATTTTTTTTTTTCAGAGAGAAAAACTGTTACGAAAGTCGTGCTTATTTTGGATACCTTTCTAATGTGCAGTGAGGATTTTTTCATGTCAAAAGAATAATTGTTACGTATTATGATCTAAACGCGAACAAGTTTAAAAAAAATAACAATTCAATTTATTCGGTCAAGCGCTATGATACGATATTTATGATCGCATAAAATAATTTAACTCGTATATTTCAATTTAGGATGAGTGCACCAGCACGCACACACACACTATACTGATATTTATCACGACGATTTCACTGTAAAAACAAAATTTCCATTATTTAATTTGGTACGTTAAGAATTTAAACGTTACCTCAAATAATCAAATGTGTACTTTGTGATTTCCAGGTTTTTTCGTTTCCTCAAAAAGTCTCAACAAAATCGTGTTCTAGATAAATACAACTTTCAACGGGAAATTAAAAGTTATAAAGTATAATCGTGAAAATTATAATACAAACCTGTTTTATGCTTCAAAACAACGTGCCCTCTTTATATTCCTTTGTTCATAGGAATTAAAATGATAAATTAAAAACTATACATTATTATTACAGAACTATACTTAATACCGTACTAGAAATCACGCGAAATAATAACAAGAAACTATTTAAACTGTCCATCAAGCCGATAAACTAAATAAAAAACTTTAATTTGCTGACGTTTTTGTACATCACGTTTAAAGTACAACCGAGACTCGTTACAACATTTCATAAACATTGGTATAAAAATCAGGTCAATAGGCCTCGTTCAAAACATGTATTTTTTTTCAGACTGATTCCCTCAGTGCAAGGGTACTTCGGATCGAACGATTGAATCCCGTTGTGAAAGCCGAGACTAATCCATGTACAAAGTATTTTTTTGTGTTAAATTGAAAATGTCATAGATTCACGGTCAATAATTTAACGTGTTTGAGGTGCAAAACTAATAGGAATGATCGAATGAACCTCGCGCAAACTGCGACCGATGAACACAGAACAACTAATAAGCATGCTGTAATTATTTGTATACTAATTTATTGTACGTCCAGTTTATTTCAATATTTTTTTTTTATTTATTCTAGTTTATAGTAGTTGTACATCAAAGATAATTCAAATTCCGTTCAAATGTGTTTCGCAGAATCGTGGAATTTCATCTAAGAAGAGCGATTCATAATAATTTGTTTGAACACACGTATTTATTATTTTGTCGCGGTACAATTGATATTGTTGCGTAGCGCATCATCATTTAAACAATGTGGAATTCAATTTTATTAAAACTTTTAGCTGTTTGAGCTGGCTAGTTGATAAGTGATTCGTATCAAATACACAGTGGAAATCCTTTTTTTTTTTTATATTGTTAATTGTACGTTGTAAGCACAATCATTTTTAAAACAAACGCTTCATTTCACTGCGTCCAACCCGAAAAATTGTGAAGTCTCGGTTTTTTTCCAACATAAACTTTGCGGACGGGTCGTGACAGGCGAAGCGTTATGCCCGCCAGAGTAACTTTTAAAAAGCTCCTGCGCTCTTACAACTAACCGTCCATAAAACGACTTATGTTAACGAGTATCGAACCTAATGTCGAAAGACTCGCTAAAAACCACCGAGTTCAATCGTCTCGCTGAAATCATGTCTACGAAAACAATAAAAGCAATATTTTTCATTTGGTTTTAAAAGCAATATTTTTTCTAAACAAACTAAAAAACGAATTTATAAAACAAAATTGATAAACTATCGCGTTTTTTTTCTTCAAACGTTTAATTTGATTAATTTACTAGTAGTGTAATTAAAAAAAAATATGAAAAATAAAACATAAATGAAAACATTATGGTTATGTGGTAATTATTCAAATTTTTTTTACAAATTTTCCAAATCGTTAACTAACTTCCTTCCTCAGCCCGTATCCATTAATTATAGAATTTTCACATAGGAGGGCGCTAAAGATTCCTGCTCAAGGGGACGGCAACATAAAAAATGGTTGAGCCTATGAACTCGGTCGTCCCTGTACGATTCGACACCGAACCCGGCGACTTAAACACGTCAAAACGATTCGCTCGCGTGATATTACGTATTTGTACGCCCTCGCTCAGCACCGAAATCGTCCGACTACGTGCCGGAAACGTCAGCTCTCTCGGAGCCGAAAATAATTACCAGCCGGGCCGAAATTCTCATTAATTTTTGTTTTCCGAGCGAAGGCGATTAAGCTGGCCCCTCGAGTTCGTGATGCAGGTCTTCGAAATACCCCGTCTCTGAGCTGCAGCTTTGAAAACGTTTTGCGACGTCACCCGCGTATGGTTGTGAACCGTCGTAAAAAAACCGCGATTAGTTGAGTTAGTTAGTTCAGTCGAATCGCCTTCAAGCGAAAGTTCAAAGTTAACAACGCAAAAAATCGACCGGACATGTTAAATGTTAATTGACGGTATAGACAATGAAATGAATTTAGCTTGAAGAAAGTTGATCATTTATTTTTTTGCTAAAATGTTCGCAAGCGACGAAACAGCCGTAGCGTGTCTATAGTGTTTTCGACCTACCTAAATAGTTGGGAAAATAAATGATCAAAATAAATTAGATTCGGTCGTCGCTTCCGCTCGACGACGGATAAAAAAATAAACATATTAAGAAACTTCGCAACAACAATAATTAAGTATCAAACCGTAAAAAGTCGAATTGATGCGATAAAATTTTCACACTGAATAAAAGTTAATGAATTAAAAACAAAAATAATTGTTATAAAGTTAAAAAATAATTAAATTTTTAACTAGGTCACCTTTGTTGTTATATTATCATTATTGGAACTAGGTTACTTTTTTGTTTTTTTTTCGGTTTTATACGTGGCGATATAATGATTGCGTCGGTTCCCTCGTAAACAACACTATTACGTTTTGAAGACGATCGAATTATATTGTATTATTTTTAAAGAGCTTTGCGCCAGTTCGTTACACGTTAATTCTTTTGACTTTGCGGTATTCGCTGCCGTGAATAACAACACTACAATGTTACTACGTCGATTGCAATAGTTATTAATATTATTGCGCGACATCGAAAATATTGCAAAAATTAAACGTATTTATCAATCCGCGTGGAAACGATGGGTAAACACGAAAACAACGAGTTCCGAACCGTCAATTAAATAAGTGAATACGTTTCGCGTTAGCACACCAAAGGTTCCAAGAGTTTTTATGGTGCGTTTTAGAATCGTTTTGGCGTTCCGCAAAAATATCTCACTTAAACACAAAAAAAGTGTATCTATATAATAGTAAATTTTAATACGAAGAATGCGTGAAACTTTTACCAAACCTGTGTCTAACCAATTTGAATGTTTTGCAAAAGTTTGTTGCGATCTTTATTTTGGATGAAAAAACTAAACCGATGTGTCTAAAATACTAAAAAAATATAATAAAAGCCGAAATCCCAACTTTTGTGTGGTGTTCAACGTAACGAGCACTTCTCGTACCCGAAAACGTCATTACAAAACTAAAAATTTTAAATTTTTCTCTGTAAAATTATCGATTTTTTTTTGGTTTTTGGGGTAAAACTAAGTAATTTTAAAATAAGCTTCAACGGCCAGAGTCGAATCAGAAGAGGTTTAAAAATCTGAGCATTCCCCTTCTACCCGAAAAGTTGTTGACTCAAAAAAAATCATTGCAAAACAATACGTATTGACGCTCAGAATGTAAAAACGGTGGGGTCGTTCAAAATGAACGTTTTTTTTTTTTTGAAAACGACGTCGATATAATGAAACGAACAGTTTCTCTAACTCGACAACATTATATTATTGTATATTTTTGTACTGAACAAAATGGAAATGCATTTTTAAACGAGCAGGAGAGATTTTACACTATACATTATAATTTTATAGACGGTGTACGGAAAATTTGCTGAATCGAAAACCACTGCAGAGCCGGGATGCAGAGCGCTATCTCATTACACGTATGAACGAACTCGCGACCGTGCATTTCTCTGCGCCGAGGATCGAAAAAATATTTATACACAACGTACAAATCGTCGACTCTCCTCGCATTTCTTTCTGTCCGTATTACGAAACACGCTATATATGCTCGTCGTTGCAAACTTCGGATAAGTCTGTGGATAAGTTCGGGAACTGGAGACGTTGTAGCGGTCAAAATCGTTTTTCTCGATTAATCTGATTCGTTCAAATCGACGCCGCGAATTCACAGTTTAATTTGTTAAACGGGATGATGTCGAAGTATGAACGGCGGCCTATAAAGGTAGGTACACACGTAGAGGAAATCCTCGAGTACAAATCCTCAATGCCATTCCTCAAGGAAATGCCTCGCAGCCACACGCGCGGGAATTAATCGAGGATTTTATTTGTTTTGATGTTATCGAATAACTTTTAACTGTACAGTCCGGCCCGCGCAGTTTTTCCTTTTGAAATTTCGAAAAGGATTTTTGGACTGTGCGGGCCGACATGGGCCTCAAGGCTGACCCTATACACGTAGAGAAAATCCTCAAGGTTTGGACTGCGCAAGCCTTGAGGATTTCCTCTACGTGTGTACCTACCTTAACGGAACGAAACAACGTAAACACAAAAGAATCTTTCGATGAAACGTGGTTACATAAAAAGTAATGCACGTATAGATACGTTACAGATACGGCCATATTTGTAACGGTAATACGCCGCAAATTGTATACAGCTACACGCGATTTTCATTGTGCGAGTCCTCGTGTATCCCCAGTTAGCTCGGTCCGTCGTCGCGTTCCACGAATGTTTTCAAACAAGCTGGTTTTTAATATTTAATTCGAAATCAATTATAATTGAATAATTATTTGAATAATTATTCAACGTTGCCGAAATCGTCAACGAACAAGAGAAATACGATATCGCGCCGCAGCACGTTCTGAAACGAGTGAATGTACGGAACGCGCGTGTTACAATAATAATCGCTGTACGTTTTGCCGCCGCCGCCGCCGCCGCACGATGAAAACCGCGAAAAACAAAATCGATTATGCGCGATCCCGTCGAATTTTGCGAGAGAAAAACGTATTTTCTTCGAAAATAAAATATCGTATCGCAATTGCAGCAGCAAACGCTCTTAATAAAACCACAACGTTATTCGTTACTGGAGATTTTTTTTTACACGATACTTTTACAAAAATATCGTTGTTCTAATACGGACGGAACGCGGTATTATGTGTTGAGAGGTTTTTTAGAAAAATCGAAGGTTTTCAAAGCTCGTTAATACATTTTTTTTTAGGCGAAAACTCAATGATACATCAACGCGGTATGTTTTACACGGGTTCGCGTACGTGCGTAGCAATCGTCACGTTTAAATACGATCGCGAATGGGTCTTTATTTTTTTTTAAATTTCAAAATATTCGTCTGGTGCGTTCGAGACCTAGAGTTAATTTTTGTTTTGTGGGGTTTTTTTTTTCGACAGAAATGTTTCTCTTGCTTTCTTTTTAAAATCTTTACCGAACCTTTAATGGCTGAAAAGAGTACAGTTTCTATTTTCAAATCACGTAATTTTAGAACTACGAAAAGATTACCATAGATTTATTTCTAAACCATCACTTACGTCAACCAAAACGGTTCATATAAAGTCGGAAACTATGTCTAGAGTGTTTCTGTCAGTGACGAAGACACAGATTCGGTCTTATAAACATGTTTACACGACACGATCATCGATGGTATACGTTTAGTATACGCGTGTATTAAATAACTAACAGGAATGTCCAGAACGACAGTTTATTAAAAACAACATAATATTCTTGTTATAATTTATTTGTTCTACCATTAGTGTACAAAAGATCATATCTGTTGGTTTATAACTATGCACAATACATTTGTTTGGCCGATAACATGAAAAAAAATTAAATTTACTTGTCGTGCCTATTGCAAACGTTGCTTGTTACAAAACAATGATATAAACAGTACGAGAGACGAAAAAAATGTGGGATCAAGTAAAAATAAATTGGATCGTCTATTGCAGTATTTCGATATCGGAACATCGATGACGTTTATCTGCCGTCACTTTTAAGTTGAATTCTCACATCGGAACGTCTTACACGAGGTAAAATAAAATGTAACACATTTATTTGTGACAGTCTACGAGATTTAAGAGTGTACTTTACCCACAGATCGTATCCAGTTCTAGAAAAACAACCCTGCGCGTTTTACACGGCTTCAATACCAGTATTAGGTCGCGCGACTTTGTGTTGTTTTTTCATTTGCGAGAAAAACAATATAAAAAATTTTCTAGAACAATATTGATGTGTTCTGATTAACATTATACATAAGAAGAATATATATATATATATATATATACTTATATATATTCTTAGTAGTAGTAATAGTAGTAATAGTAGTTCTTATATATATTCTTTAAGTATATATATATATACTTAAAAACGTAAGCACACATAAAGCGCGCGAATGTAAATAATGTCATTTGAAGAGTAATGAAAAACTATTGTAATAATAGAACATTTTAGGTACGTTAAAAATATTTTCTTTTCTCGCCGTTACCGAATCGTTTCGAAACTGAAAACTAAACACAAAAATATTTTTAGGAATAGCGATTTTAGAGGGTGACGAATAGAATTTAAGTACAAACTTTTTGAAATCGAAATTCGAGGTACTGGTATGTATTTATTACGATTTTATTTTTATTTTTTTTCACCAATTTGAAACGTATTGAAATATTTATAAGTTTAGAACGTGAATGTTTGTCTCAGATTTTACCGGCAGATTTTAAAATCGTCATAATTTCGCCAATTCAATATAAACCGACAGAATATACTTTTTTTGTATTTTCACGTGTACACGAACAAAGTGTTCACGGGTCGACACATAAAAGACAAACAATTTTATTATGACTAGTAAACTAACAATATTTTTAGATACGTTTTTTGAACAACGTTTTATTCTTAACCACTTTTATGGTGGAATTTGAAGACCGCTACATAATATAATTTGATAATAATTCGCCATTGAGTTAAACAGGACGTTGCTAAATGAATACAGTTTCGATGTACATAATTATTTTCCAAACAAAACGTCCAAGACAAAATCGTTTTTGTTAATTCGACGCGGAGAATTATACGAAAACCCTTTGTTTACTCCGTTCGTCGTAGTAATCGATTGTTTTATTTATTCGTCGTCATTTTTCTCTGACACTATGGTAAATTACAGTCGTTGGACCCTCTAACATACTTAAAACTTTTAATTGATAAAGTCTGAACGTCGTTGACTTCGCACCACGATATTAAAGTTTACAACCGCGTTCGTGTATTATTCGTTCGTCGTTATTTTTACTTTTGAAATTATTCGAAAGAATCAAAATCATTGAAATTGATATTCTCACGAATTTCTCCGAGCGTAAAATGTCACAATATTGAAACTTACTCGCAATAAAACGCGTACGAAAAAACCATAATGACGTCTTGTACAATTGTAAGAGTACAAACTTGTCGATGAATTTTATTCTACAGCTGATAAAAAGTGTAATTGCAAAATTACATTTGTTTATTTTTTAACCCCGAAAACGGATTACCGACGCAAAATATTTGAAACGGTTTTAATTAGAACATTTTTCTACTGTTATTCGTACCCGAGAGAGTTCAAAAGTTTGATTTATTTTTATGACAATACGTTGATTATTACCATAGGAACTATTTCATCTTCGAAACACTTCAAAAAATCGTCTGATGAAAAAAAAAATCGTTCATTTATTTAATTATAATTAGTTTTATCGCTCGTAATTATTTATGAAACTCGAACGTGTTTTTATATTTTTTAAACAAGTGGTATTTTAAATTTTGACCCTGCAAACCACTTCAGGCTTTATAGTAAAGTAACTCTATTTGGTTGAATGAATTCTCTTGTAAAACACGTCCATATTCTATCAATTATCAGATAACTGCAATGATTCTTGACTCAATTAGGTATATGGGTACACATTATAAGACCGTCTCTGTACCTAATTTAACTTTGAAACGGTTTAAGGCGTCAGATTATTTCGAGGTTATGTATAAGAGACCTAATAAAATGGACCCTCAGAAATTTAGAAATATTTTTTTTTTATTTATTGTGTTTTTAAAATATTTCTCGGTCATTGCTTTGGATTTTCTTGATGCGTGAAAACAAACGTACGGAACGAACCCTAAAATTACATTTTCGTCCGTCTTAGACTGTCATTTTCTCCATCGTAGTACGCTTTTGAGTTCAAAGTTTTAACGCTTTATAACCACGATACGGCCAATACGTATTGTCTTTTGAAATTCGACCATCAATCATTTTGATGTAACGTAGTTTGTATTTTGTCGCCGTTGGTTCGGCCGGATCTGGCCACAAAAGAACAGGAATATGAATTATGGGCTCTCGCAATTAGAAAATTGTTTGAAGTAATTTTTGGACGGATTCCATTGTTTCGGTGTGTAAAATAAGTAATGATTGTTCGGTTAAGTTCGGTTTTTTTTTTAACGTAAAAATAATGCCTTATACGTCTCACACCGTCACGGGATGTATTCTATCGAGTTGTTCGTCAAATTATTTATTTGTTTTTCATTCGTTCGTTAAACTCGTATTTACTATACGGTATTGATCAAAAGCGATTCACGTTGAGCTAAGATCAAAATTAGGTAGTATACGGCGAATAAAAAATTGTGTTTTATTTGAAGAAAAAAAACAAATAATCCTTATGGTCGCAACGATCATTTACATTATTTTTTTTCACTTGAAAATAACTTTTTTTTTTTATACTACGGACAAGCCGAATAACATAATAATTCTAATACACGTCGTATGAGTAAAACATCACTTTTAAACCAAGAGCGTTTTTTTATGATTTAAGAATATCATTCCCGGATCACACGCGAGTACCAGAATTGCCTGTCCAAAACGCCGTGTCAGGATAATACATGTATATATTAATCAGATGTTATAAACAGAAAACGTTTATACACTGACGATTACGGTTTTCATCTTAACAAACATATTATTTTCACAAAAACGTTGGACGCGTATCGCGCGGCATTTTGTCGTTCAGGCGCTTACACGAATTTTTTCTCAACAAAATAATTGATGTTAAACGACGGTAACGTATTATAGAAAGCAAAAAAATACAGTTTGTTTTGATGTTACCTGTTTTTCGGCCACTTGGCGCGTGGAAAACCGCTTTATAAACGAGTCTTCCCGCTGCAGCGTCGGTTTCGACGTCTTTATCGTCGAAGAAATGGCGCTGGACAGTTGCACGGTGGTCCTGAGTTTCATCCATCTCTGATTGCTTTTGCTCCTAAACGATTAAAACGCAAGATTAACACATAATGCCTATAACATAACGCGAAATTTTCATCAATTTTTAGCACGCGTAATCCGTTCGTAAAAATTGAAACCGGTCTACAGCAGTGATGCTGAATTCAACAAACGAGCTGAAAAGTTTACTCGTATTTTCCGTTAAAATCGAACATCCCGTTTAAGGTGATGATTTCGATATCTTTCCATTATTTTACTCGAGTAATAATAATAATGATTTATTAGTTTTAACAATTAATACCAGCAGCCAGTCGTGAGGCACGTGAAAAATGTACAACTAATCTTAAGAATTCAGAACAAAAGTAAAAGTTATACGTATTGATAGTATTTTTATTATGTTGCTTCTTTTAGCTTTACCGCGTTATCGTTTTTATTTGAATATTTTTTGTCAAACATAATACGAGTTTCGCTTCTACGCGGTCGG
>CM029363.1:2926827-2959593 GCA_017140985.1 Hormaphis cornu
GTTCGCGCGGAAAAGCCGTGAAACCGTCGTGGAAATCGCGAGAAATTTGCAGTTCCCGCGGAAAGCCGTGAAACCGTCGTGGAAATCGCGAGAAATTCGCAGTTCTCGCGGAAAAGCCGTGAAACCGTCGTGGAAATCGCGAGAAATTCGCACCGCGGTGGCGCGCGCTGCATACGCAATACGCCAAGTGATAGCCGTGACTCGGCGCGTATTATTATTGTACGAGACCGGCCCGATGTTACGCGGCCTTGTGTCGCACAAAGATGGATTGTCGGGCCGGCTCCTACGAGCGAATTTATTCATTCAGTCGACGTTTCGCCGCCACCCCGACAGCCAACGGACTCGCCTATAAAACTGCACGTGATGGTGGTGATATCGATTGTCTATATTACGTATATATTGGATATACCGCAGAAGGTGTGCGGCGAAAACGCGAACGTGTACAATATAATACTGATCGCTACGGAGAGAAAAAAACGTAAAAACACGGAGAAAAAACGGACGTAAAATACGAGCTAAAACAACGGCGGCGGAGTAAACCGAAAGCGTAGGTAACGAAATAACGTTAAAAACGGATAGAAAAATCGATCGATCGCGCGCGCGAGAAACGCGATCCGCTGTTACTACTGAACGCGGTCGAATCCGATTCGGCGCAATTAGTTTGTACTCGATACTTAGAGAAGAGTCAATTTCTTCACCGGCCTTTCCGACTCGGCAGCGAATCGCTTTCCCGTGGGTTTTTGGACGGGCTGTTTCACCACCGGCCACCGACAGCGATTAAAATTCGATCGAATCCGGTGATGGTGATGGTGAAGAAGGTGGCCGGAAACCGTACAATAACGATTTACGTACGATCTTGCTATCGAACGCTCCGAGCACGTCTTCGGACTGATTTATATCCAGAAGATCGAATGATGCGTTTAAAAAACGATAACTACGCGAGTCGTCGATAAGCTCGAGCGCCTTTTGCGTTTCGGACGTTCTGTGACTTTTTACCAAACCTCGACTATTCCTTCCGCGCTCGTTCGTAAAAGCTAAAAAATGTAACTGCACCAAGACTCGAGCCGGAAGACTCTGTATAGTAATTCGTTACACCAGGCTTAAAAAGAATTCCGACGAATGAGATGTTTCGCGACTGGACGAAATTACTACTTTTTATCATAGATACGTGTGATTCGAAACTTGCGATTTGTCCGAAACGCTCTGTGAAAAGGTACCACCAAAGAGTATACGGAGACTTCAAAGTACGGCATTTCAAATTTTAATAGACCCCGAGTGACTCGCGTCCAATATGCGACGGAATTCTTTTTTATCGTGGGCAAAGGCTTTGCTTTTTCGAAAGCCGAAATTCCCGAACGGCAATCAAAAAGAGACCCGCACACACACACGACGCCCGTCTTTTGATCCGGCAAATAATATCCGGCGACAAACGGTCCGCGACGTTGGAGAGAGAAAAAATATTCAGTATCAAAAATATCCGGCGATTTAATTTTTTTATTTAAAAAAAAACTCATTTTAAAGAGAATACAAAAAATTTACGACGATCGATTATAAAATCAAAACAAAAAATTGTTTGAATTACAAACAAGTTTGTTTTTTTTTTTCAATACAAATATTGTTATAAAAATTATTAATTCGTAAACTGTTTGTAGAGCAAAAGATTTTATATGTACGTTCGTATAAAAGAAAATTTGTATGCTAGTCTTGTATTATTATAAATACGTTAATCAGCCTCGAGTGTGTTCAATTTTTTGTGTTTCGGGTGAGATCAATCCAGCCGAAAAACGTAAGTACCTTGACGAAAAACGTTGTACGAAACTACGATTATTTGTTTGATTATAAATTAAAAGGCATTGCTCAAAATTTCAATTTTTAAAGATCGAGAATCGCTATCAATCAACCGAACTAATTGAACTTGTAGGTAAATGAAATATTTTTGCCGTTAAAACAATGCGCGAAATTAAAACGATTCGTGGAATTCTTAACGGTTTCTATTGCGTTTGAATTATTTTTCGATCGTAAAAACGTTTTGTAATTTTTATAGCGATTTTATAACCTCTGTAAGATTATAACTAAACGTCTATGTTCATGTTATTTTCATTTTATACCTGATTTTTTATTGAAAAATATTCCTGCGTACTCTTTAAAACGGTTTTTTTTTCGAATAAATAGTAAAAAAATTTGTCATTTGTCGCCGGATATTATTCGCCGGATCAATCGGCGCGGAACCACATCGTCGTAGGACGCGTTCCGCGCGTAGGTATACGAACTCGGACGAGTAGACGCGGTATTATCGCGGGATTAAATTTAATTTCAAAATCTAATTTGTCGTACACGCCCGCCTCCTGCGCGTCATAATTAAACACGCGCGCGGCGGCGTATTCAGAGTGAAATATCGAATTAGACAGCGTCGGGTACAAACGGAGAGAATAAGGTACATCGTGTTATTATATATACGTGGAAGAATTTGAATTTCGACCAGGATCGAATGCCCCGCGCGAATTCGAAATCCGCGGGATTCGAAAACAGTTATTTTTAGAAAAACGAAACAAACGAAAATCAAGCGAAACCGAAATGTACGACTCGCGTTTGCGCGCCGAAACGAATTTTTACGCAATTTGAATGTTATAACGTGTTTTTGAACGTATTATGGTTGATACTTTCAAAGATTGTCCGATACAAAGTATCCCCGAGTTTGTTGAAAAAACAATAAACATTTATACAGTTGAAGTAGGTTTTCAAACTTCTTCGGTTCGTATCTGCAACAACCGAGGTAAAACGGTATCATCTTTTATATTATTGTTTTACCGTTATCGTCTTATACTCAAGTAGAAAAATATTTTACAAAACACTGTACCGATTTCAAATGTTAATCACAGACGTTAGAGATTACACTTGAAAGTTACGAACGAGTTTTATTTTTTGGAATATAATTTTATGAGGGTCGTACGGATAAATGTATACTGTAAATCCTAGATTAAGTCGATTGTTGAGCGCTCAAAAACAAAAAAACAATCGAATAAACTTGGGTAAAATTTCAATAGGATAAAATACGATTTTGATTAAACGTACAAGATTGATAAAATCGGGTTTAATTCAAACGAAAATATTCCACATAGGAAAGACATTGGACAAACCCCGTAATTCGGTTGAAAACTCGGTTGTAAAACTTTATAGTTCCGTCTTGAACTATAATGCCCGAACCACTGTAAAATATCAAGTGAAATTTAAACAAAACTGTATCAAAAACCCAATAATAAGGTAACAAAATAATTTTCTTATTAGATTATGACTTTCATAACTATTTATATCGGTAATATTATACGTGTGTTTTTAGGACTTTTTCTGTATTAGGTAGTCAAAATATGTACCTTTTAATTTATATTATAAATTTTATATGCAAGTGTGCGTTATTTTCAATAAGAAATTAATTATTTTTATACCAGTCAATCACGTGTTCAATTACTTTCAACCACAAACGAGTAGTTATATTTTCAAACATTTTTATTGAAACGGCATATTTTATATCAAATTTGTTACGTTGACGTGTGATTTGTTAAACGTAATATAAATATAAAATATAACAATATAAATTCTAAACTATTTTTGAATTCAATCGAATCAACTAAATGCAGCATCATAAAAATATATCAAGTATGATAGTTTGAGTTTAACACTACAAACTATATTTATGTAATCTAGGTTAAATAATTTTCAAATTCGTGTAATTAATACTGTACTAAACTATATCAGTAGGTATCAGTAAAATTTAAGTGTTCGTGTTTATCTGTAGCGTCGTTTTTTCTCTGTTGTCCGAAACACGAGTAAATAATCTCGTACGGTTAGGATTTTAAACTAAATGATATGTTTTTCTTTTAGTCATTTTATTTAGATCGGATAAGCCATTAGTTTTACTATGATGTTATGTTTTTTCCAAACTAAAACGTTTTTTAGAGCAATAAAAATGGTTAAAAAGTTTTTAAAGTACACTTTACTTAGATAGGCAATAAAAAACAAACGATACACGGTTTTTTATTCCATAAAAAAAAAACCCCTCTGAATCTTTGTTAGAGTAAAAATGTTTATCATTGACATACATTTTAAAATCATTATGTACACTAAAAATAAATGACGATAAACTGACCGTTTTTGAAAAACAAACAGCGGTTTCTTTAAAAAGTAATGATACGGAATGGTAAACAACGAAATCGTTCAATAACGAACGAGTAACGTATTATTGTTCTCACCGCGACACTATTATAGAACGGGTTTTTAAAATTTCATTGAAAGTATCAAATTTTTTTGAAGTAAACAAAATTATCAAAATTATCCCGTTCAAAAATTAGCTTGATTGGTCGATTTTTGCTCGGTTATAACGACCGTTCATCAATATTCGGCCGATGGCAATAACATTGACGGATCGTCAATTGAAAAATGAGAATCAAAAATGTTCTCAGTGTTTCGAATATCGGATGACGGGGAACACGATCGATATTATTAGCATCTAAGGACTAAAAAAAAGGTGATCAAATATTTTATGGAATTCAACAAAAACACGAGATACGATATATGAGTCATGGTTCAGATTACCAAAGCGGTGCACAAAAATATGTTATTTCCGCAAGTGATTACAGAAAAATAAAACATCATTGCAAAATCAATACGCGTACTGCCTTACGCTCAGTGTCCGAAATAGGTGACAAAACGACGATATTTTTGAGCACACGTCATTCCTAATTTACGGTCTGCACCTACTTAGAGGTATACAAATAAAAGTATTAAATTGATGATTTATGACTTTTCCAATATATTTAAGTCGAAGAAGAAAACAAATATTAGTATCGAATTGAACAAACACGACTAAACAATGTTATTCCCTCTCGATTTAGAGCTTATAATTTATGTAAAAGTGTGATTCTGCGTGATAAGGTAGAAAGATAGTATATGCGTGTAGAAATTATCGAAAACTAAGTGCTAATTTCTATTATTTCGTTTCTAACAAACCTGTGCATTTTCCTACTATAGAAAACTACTGTGAATTACTACAAACAAAAAAGTTCCCAAGTATACCATCTATGTTCAATTTCCAATTGATTGACAGGTCTTGATGAAACATTCGGAACGCCTCTTTTATCCAAAAAATTGGTCACACACATACTAAAAAAAAAAAAAAAACCAAAACATACATCATTGTAAACAAAATATACATTCGTCTATTCAATCTGAATTAAAATTAACAAGATTTTAAGCCTAAAAACTAGGCGTCACAAGGAGCGCAAAACGAAGTTGCGTTATAAATTTTTTTACGTCTGAATTATATTGGGGTATGATAAATATCAAAAATAATTAGACGAAAAACACGACGAAAGAACAATAAAAATTTATAATCGCATATTAGGTTCTCTTTTCAACGGTCCATTTTAGATGTGCACTTTTTTAATTTTCATCGACAGTTGATAATAATAAAATTACGGGTGTGATTGTAAACAATTACTATTGAAATAACGTAATATTTAATTACAGATATAACATTGTTAAGATGATAAAAAGTATACAATAATATTTAGTTAATACATTGATAAAAATAGATAAAAAGAACAAAACTATTAAGCTACTGTACCCAAATGAATTTGATTCATAACGGAACGGTAGTATTATTGCAATCATTCAACCGCGTTTTTGAAAGCTTTATAGCATTATAGCTGTTCAATATCGATTAAAGTTTAAGACTAAAAATTAAGGAACTTGTTAGATCAAACCGTTTTTAAAATAACAGTTTGACGGGTTGATAATTAATTTGTTTTATTGGTTTTTTGAAATTCAAAAATATAGTTTTCAATGGTAAGAAACATAATATCTGATGGTTGAAACGGGTATTTTAGAGTATCTTCATACGTGAAAAATAAGTAGTCCTCAATTTATCATGCTTATGAAAAATACAAATAAATGCTATACAAGCAACATTTTTTTTAAGAATGGCGTGACGTCGCAAGCACACAAACGCATCCGGTGTAAAACGGATAAAATGCGAATATTATATGCCTCGCAAAATGATGATTTAAAAAAAAAATGCATTGTAAAAAACATCAAACTCCAACTGTTTTTAAACACTAAAGTACAGTACTTAGTCATATAAAAGAAAACAATACTGAAAATAATTTGTACGTATAGATTTGACGTTTTATTAATACCTAATAACTATGGTCGTGTCTTCTGTTGTGTTTAGAACTCGCGCATCACTTGTATACATAAACTGTAGTTTTTCATACACAGATTCGTGGTTTTAATTGCTATTATTTATTTGAATAAAAATATATATCACTGTACTGATCGCTTTGTTAGTATTTACGTCCACGGTAGGTACGTAATTTAAACATAAAATACTAGAAAAGTTTTTAAAAAAGTGTTAAGATAAAAAAAAAGTGAGTTTTAATTGTTCGTTAGTTTTATAATTTATCGGGATGTTTAAAACTTGATTTATACAAGCATATAAACTTTCTCGAAACTTCAATTTAAGTTTTCAAGAGCAAACGAATTATTTTAATTAAAAATTAGGTGCATTCGTTTAATTGTTTTATGCGATCATATCTGCAATGTGTACATTTAAAATCGGTACCATCACAAATGCAGATTCGTAAAATAAATCTTGAACGTGGTGCACAACGTTCGAATAACGTTTTGTACCGAGCGACGTTTTAACGTTTTGTCTCTATACTTTTTGCTTATAATAATATACTATACCAGCTACGAAAACGGGTAAGTAGGTTTTCTTCACAATATACATTACGATTTACCTATAGCGTCAAAGAAAATTTAAATATACTTCAAAAAACATCGTGACAATTGGAAAGAAATGTTTTATAATCTCAAAAAAATTTTAAAAAATTTCAACCATGTTGAATAGACGTGAAACAGAAACTTCATTTTACTATGTATATCAATTTTAAGGATCTTCGTCGCACTAGATTTTATGACGCAAATATGCTCGCAGCAGAACCTGAAAAAAGAGGGTTGACCATATTCAATTTTCATTATAAAAACGGTTCCGAACTCGTTGTAATGTCTTTTATGTATTTACAAGATAATTTTCGAAAGTATTTGTTTTCAAAAAAAAATTAATGACAATTGAAATATTATGACGATGTTTGATCAATTTTCAACGGTCGTAAAATTAAGAAAACTTATTTATTTGCAAAATCATCTTGTAAAAACAGCGTTTAGGTTCTCGTCTTGTTGGCAAGAAAATACCGAAAAAGTCACAATCATGGAAATATAAAACGACGTTTTTAAAAATAAATCCAAATGCGCTCTCAAACGTCTAATACGTAACGTTTTTTGACGTAATCAAGAGTTTAGAACTATTTTCAAAAATAAAATCGGAAAAATTGACGCTTAGTTGTATCAGGAAACCCACGGACGTCGCATACCCTTAATTATTTTGTTCGTGAAAGTATTTACGTAATATTATACAAACGAAAGGGATTTAAACCGATGATTTCGTAAGTTCGCAATTCAGAACCAAACCGTTCTGATACACGTCAATACATTGAAATCCAGCATTTCATAATAATTTTTGAAAATCCCTAACGTAGATGTACCTGATCGCAAAACATACGTGTAATAAGCGGTATGACCGTTTGTATCAAACAAAAAAGTTGATTTGGTACATCGTACGAGCATTATAATGTTTTTTTATGATTTTCGGATGTAAAGGTATATCATTTTACGAAGGAGTTACTCGCTGTTATCATTATTATTATTATTTTTTTCCCCACGTATAAAATCATTTCTCAGAACTTTCCTGACTCATCTTTCAAGTGTGTTACGATTCAAACTTTATTTTAGAAAAAAAAAATCAACGTTTTTATCGATGCCATGGGAATTTTTTACAACGACCCCCGCGTACTTAACATCGCGGCCACTTTGAAACTTTCTTCGCCGCGCATTGTTTTCAACGGCCGGGACGAACACTACAGAATTATTGTTAAAACGCAGTCGAGGGTATAAAAAAAAAAAAATCGAATTACGTTTTAAACGACAGAAATCATTTTTTTTTTTTTTTTTTGGTTTCGATAGGTTATTTTCTTTGATTTACCGCGTTTGAACTTCGCAGCCGTTCGCTTTTGTTCGCAAAAACCCCTCGTGAAAACGCCGGCAAAAGGCGTACAACACACACACGTCTCCGACGACGAGTGAAATCGTTCCGGCACGACCCATTTTTGAGTCCACGTGAAAATGTTTTTTTTGTGAATTTAAAATCGAATTTTCGTCGGCGTGTGCGAAGACGCCGGCATAAATGCAATATTTCGCGAACGAACGAAACGGGCGCGGTAATAATAATAATATTGTTTTTGTTGTTGTAGTTGTTGTTGCTGCTTCGTGAAACAAATAATCGCTGCGGGTGATTCTGCCCGCGTTCGCCAAAAATTAAAACGAAACTTTCGGACATCGATAACTTTCGCTGAAAACGGAAACGCGATTAGTTATATCCGGCGGCCCATCACGTCGTGTGTGCGCGAATTCCGCTTTCGGTTTCGTTTAGGTACACACTTTACTTAAAATTTTATTTCAATTTTTAAAATGTTAATTCGAACGAAAAAAATTTTACACATAACGAATGTGCGTGAAAAATATTCACGCGAACGTTCTCAGTCAATACGAATCAAACGCGTGACGTTTTCGTGAAGTTTTGTTGATTTTCGGCCGCAACGACAAACAGTGTGATTACGAGAAACGTGTGTAATATTTGTGAAATTTTTTCAAATTAACGTTCTCGTCAAGTCGTCAAAACCATAAAAAAAACGACCGACAAGCAAATCGCCTTTCACAGTGTATAAAAGTATTTCGGCACCGCGCGCACGTGGACCGGCGGCGAGAAGGAATATCATTCCCGTCGCATTCTACTACGAACAACCCCGTTTTCCCCGAGACTCCAGAACTTTTACGTTTCCTCATTCGTCGCTTCTCGATGAGCCAACCTAAGACTTGGTTAGCTCGTTTTCTGTTTTCTTTTCCGTCTAGCTCGAAATAACCCACGCGTTACCACGCCGCAAGTTACGTCCCTGTAAAAGAACTTGGACAACATGTGTGTTTTCGCGAATTTAACGCGTTTTTCCGTTTTTTCCCTATTTCGTTTCATGATTAGGAAGCGTTATAGGGTCCAATATCAACAATCACACGGGTTCACGTGGTATGATTTTAGAAGAGGATGCCTAATATAAACGATGAAAGTAACAACTTTCTTCACCCGAACGCTCCCACAGCCCGCTCCTCCGAACGTTCGATATTACACAGCCGTAATACAGGTGTTACAGTAACCAGAAGTTAGTGTTTCGGTTAATTCTGTATACGTGGTGTTTTGTTTTTTTTTCATTTTATATATCGTCACCATTTTACTGTGTTTTTTCAATACGTACGTCGAGTAGTACGTCTTTCGATCGTTATTCGAACACGTTTCGATACTTTTACGCGAACGTTTGACCCCTGTTAAGCGGTAAAGCTACCGTATTTATTGCAAGTATAGGTTTTTTTTTTTTTTGGTATAACATATTACGCATAAAAAACGGTATAACGTTTTGGAAGGCACTTGACAAGAAGAGGTATTTGGCTCATTGTGCCAGATGAAAAGGAAAAAGTCGAAATGTCTGTGGAACCATTATTACGCGACTGATGGATACGAATTTTAAAAAATACCTGCCTGCCGGACATTTCCGGTCATTCTTTCAAAATAAGAACGGTTAAATTCCAGAACGGGTTCACTGCTGGGAAAAAATATTGTCAAATTACAAAGACGCTTAAACGATACTGTCCAATAATACGGAAATTGACCATACAAGACGTCTGTAACAACTCGAGAGATTATAAAGGTGTCCGCGAACAGAACGGTGTTTTTAATTGCCGAACGTAAACATTCCGTTATGAGATGTAAATACGTCCTGAATCACGAAAACATTTTCGAAAAAAAAAGGTTTAGGTATATCAAAATCACATTCTATTCGAAATTTCGTACCGTATTATACACGCGCCCTGTACGGTTATTTTTTATCGCTTTTTCGATTTGTGGTTGAATTCGCTTAAAAACGATAAAACATTTTTCGCAACTTTGACCCGACAGAATTATCGCGAATATACTCTGAAACGGTCGAAATTTTCAAAAAAAAAAAAGCTTCAAATAATAATCACTCGACAGTTTTACACGCGATCGATACGATCGAAATACTCTCACCGGGTGTTCTCGTCGTTTCGCACACACCGTTAAAAATGTTTCAACTCTATTCTCTAGTAGTATCCTCATAATGTTAGCAATCACAGTAGGCACGGTTTTTTTTTTAGAATAAAGTCTCGAAAATGAAAATCTTATAACAAAATCTCGATCTATTCCGTCGTTCCGCTCTAAATAACGACTCGTCAAACACTCTATAGATCTACAGTCCGTACATCCGAATGCGAGCAACGGTTTGCTAAAAAAAAAAACCACTAGTATATATAGTTTATCTCAAGCATCGCAAATCCGTTTTTTACGTCTGTATCGTACGTTTCACGACAATCGTCTTTCAAAAAAAAACGACACGTTGGATCGATTTATCGTTACACAATATTATTACCTGGACGGCACGATCTTTTCGACGGCTGTTGAACAGCCGTTTTTGCCGTTTCCGCTACAACTGTCGTTGTTGGCGGCGTTTTTTGAGCTGGACGTTTCAGACGTGATGGGCGTTCCCGGCT
Organism: Hormaphis cornu; assembly: GCA_017140985.1. Classification (NCBI taxonomy): domain Eukaryota; kingdom Metazoa; phylum Arthropoda; class Insecta; order Hemiptera; family Hormaphididae; genus Hormaphis; species Hormaphis cornu. The sequence continues at coordinate 2,937,553 of CM029363.1, forward strand.
TAATGTGGTCCGTTCTCATGCCCGTGCTGTCGACCATCATTTGTCCGACGTTAAACTGCGGCCGAAAAGCAAACGAGAAAAGTGAAAATTATTATCGCGCAAAAATTTTACAAAAAAAAATACTATCGTCTCGTTTTTGACGGTCGATCGCGTTACGTTGCGACCGTTATGTCACGTTTTAACCATAAAAAAAAAAAAAAACGAGGGTAAAACGGTCGGAATCGGTTAAGCTCGCGTGGGTCGAGGTTACGACTACGGTTCGGGCGCGGGTTTGTAAGTCGTGTGGTTTTAACGCGTACAATTTAATATCTGACGATAAATCGCCTTCGAAAAAACGAGATCAGTTAACCTAACCAGTCCAGTAATCGAATGCCCTCCAGGAAAAACCGTCCAACCGATTTTAAAAAATCCCCCGCCAATAGAAAAGCTACATTATTCCTGGGTGACGTACTTTTTATTCGAAAATTCCACCCCCAAGAATTGTTTCAAACACGAATTTCGTTGAGAGTTCTATTATTTATGTAGCTTGTTGCTATGTGTGAGATTTTAGTTGCTTATCTAACCGTTTTGTTCATTTCGGTTTTATGGGTATAACTTTTTTGTAAATTGAACATTTTGAAAAAAAAAAAACGCGCACAAACGATACAAGTCGATCTTTCAGGAAACGTTTCTCGACCGTCAAGATCGAAGCAATATACCCTATCATGAAAATTCAATTATTTTAGTTGTTTATTTATGCGTCAAATTTTAGTTGTTTATTTGTTTATTCGCCGCACGGTTTTTTTCTAAGTTTTTTTTTATGTTTTGGGGTATAACCTTTTCGGAATTGAAAATTTGAAAAAATGTTGAGAACATTACACCAAGAATATAAGTTGAGCTTTCAAAAAACGTTTCAACTGTCAAGAGTAATATCCTAGGCGTGTCACGGACACAAAAAAAAAACGCACCTTTATAAAATCAATAGTTTCCTCGTTATCGCTCAGTATCTAATAAAAATATAATTTCGTACCATGATTAATAATTCGATCGTCCAAGTTTAGTACAGACTCAATACCGATATTGACAGTATCGTAGGAATTATTTTTAATTTGTACTCGGAGCATAGTAAATTCGAATAAATTGGGAAAAAATTTAAGTTCTTCAGAAAACAAAAAATTCGATTTAATATGTTTACAAACAGTAGTAAACTGAAAAAAAAAATGTTTGTGTGTATGATAACGTTTCATTTGTTTTCAATACGTTGGATACGATTAGACGTCATTTTCGTTGTCAAACTGCTGTGCATACGAAACGACGGATATTTTGTTTGGCTGACGGACAAGAAGGCATGTACGTATATCGCGTAATAAAGGATATTTTAGCGATGTTTGGAAGTAAGAAATGTGCACAAACACGGTTTCAAAATCGTAGTTATAATAAAATTAACAGACCGAATCGCCAGAAACCCATACATATTGTACAGTACAATCAAATCCACTGTAAAGCACAATCGAACATGCCGAAAATGGTCATGAATACGTTAACCCGAACGATCCGATTAAAAAAAAAATAAAATAATAATAAAAACAATAACACGAGGAGAGTAAATCGTTTTTCGAAATAGAACCTGGCGAATCGCCATCAAATTAGGTAATTTGTGCGCGGCGCAAATACGTTTTGTATTTATTCGCTATCACCTATATTTCACTCAATTTAATCCCACTATAAATTAACCAAAATCGCATAAATCACTCTAAATTCGCAAACGAGAACATCAGCGTTGCCAAATATCAACGTCGAACACGAGGGTTATCATTGATCGCTTATACGAAATGAAAAGGTTTTTTTGTAGGTACGTTCTTTTTTTTTTTTTTCATTTCGCGTATTATATTCCTGTCGGACGGTTCAATAAAATGGTTTTTCAACTGTGTAGATGACGTATACATTTCCCATTGACCTTGTAATATAATAGTTCTCATACAATCATTGTCTCTTAAGGGTGCACCGAAAATACTATTCTACCAAACGCATAACTTTACGACACGCCGTTATTGATACAAGAACATTCAAACGGGATAGTTGCTGGTGTAAAAAATGGTTTAATCAAAAATTTTATCTTCAGCTTATGGACGCGTTTTGTAACTGCTATCATCGTTTTTTATGAATTTATTTTTGAAAATTACGAAAAAACCTACCAAAGCGCAAAACGTCTTTTCTTAATTTCGACCCATCTACTTGGATAAAACTGCAGCAGGATTGGTTGACCGGGTATTTACGTTTGTTCTTATTTATTAAGTTAATTTATAAGAACCTACGAGGCACCTATTATTTATTGTAAAACAAATATCGTTTTTTTTCTTTAATTTGGACACGAATTTCAAATTTAAGACTTTTATCTTCCAAAGTCGGAACTTCGTTTCGAGTATCAAACGCTTGAAAAAAAAAAAGTAAATAGAATAAAATGAGGTAAAATAAGCCTAAGAGGGTGTGAAAGTAAGTATAACTTACGGTTGACGTAAATCCTTAAAACACGCCGTGAGGATTATCGGCCGACAAACGTAATTGTTAAAATGATTTGTTTTCACCATTTTTTTTTTTTTTAATTGAGTGGTATTTTTTCTCGTTGATTATTTTCCCCGACGTTCGAAAATCGGGCGAATCGAGTACGTCGAATTTGTCGTTTTTCTGTTAAACGATAATTTATAATAGGTCTTTACAATTAGATAAACTGAATTTTTTTTAAACGATTTCCTCACGAAAAGACACATAGTCGAGTCCACGTAAACTGTAAATATTTTCGGAAACGAGTTCGGCACGTTCGATAGGACACACAAACTGTTTAGATTATCGCCAAAACCTTTGCGTATTTTTTTTTTAGAATTGCCACCCCGCTGGTCGCGCACGGCATTTCAGTTGAACGGTGTTGACTGATCGCGAGGTCGACGCGGGCTGTAAATCGATGTAAATCGGAAACGTTATGGTTTTCGATCGGTTTTTTTTTTGTTTCGTTTTTTCTCCATTTTCCTCTCGCACGGACGGATCAAAATAACAATTTATCGGGACCGCACGTACGACCGATTGAGACGCGTTTATCCGAGTAATGACGCTTCTCGCCGGGCGGTCGACGAAAATCGCTCGGCGTCTGATGCGCGGTTTCGGCCGATGGGTGCCGAAAACGTCGTCATTATAGTTATTTGTTCCGTTCGGTGTTTTCGAGTAAATCGCGTTTTTGAGCACTTTCAAAATAGACGTTTCCGCACGATAACCAGATATTACTTTATTTTATTCACATAATATTTCACACGAACGCTGCGCTTAAAATGAATTCGATAATTGGTCTTAAAAAACGATTGTACTTTGTATATTTTAACGTTTTCCCAAGTGAGGAAATCGATTCGGCGGTAGTCTGCGCTTTGTGGTCTAAAAGGAGAAAAAACGAAACAAAATAACCGATCGAAAACCATAACGTTTCCGATTTACAAAGTCCCATCGATTTACAGCCGGCGTCGACCTCGCGATCAGTCAACACCGTTCAACTGAAATGCCGTGCGCGACCAGTGGGGTGGCAATTCTAAAAAAAATACGCAAAGGTTTTGGCGATAATCTAAACAGTTTATGTCCTACCGACTATACATTGTGTCTTTTCATGAGGAAATCGTTTAAAAAAAATTTAGTTTATCTGAAAACGAATAATTGTAACGATCTATAAATTATTGTTTAACAGAAAAACGACAAATTCGACGTACTCGATTCACCCGATTTTCGAATGTCAGGGAAAATAAGCGAATATAATATAGTGTAATAATATAATATTATAGTTACATTTGTCGCGACATAAACTATGCAGTATCAATACAAGTAATAGAGGACGTTGTATACACGACATCGCTGTCTTTGTCCGACACGCACGCGACGGGGAAAAAATCGCGTTTTTTAATACTAATTTGGCGAGCGAAGAGTTGATTTTTCGATGACCTAAAGTAAAAATGTATCAAAAATTACGAAATCCGTGCTTTGTTGGAATTTTTTTTTTCTTTCGAAAAATTGATTTTCAAGCCAAGCGTTCGAATAACGTAAACATAATTTAATTTTAGACACTTTGTGTAAAACTCGACTTTTCCAAAAAATAATACCGACAAAGCATAGATTGTGTGTGTATTATTTTCGTTAATCACGGGTCATTTTATCGAAAAATTAACTTTTTGCTCACAAAATTGTAAATCCAAAACTCGATTTTCCCCATGGTTAGTGCGTGTCAGACAAAGGCAGCTGTCGGGTATAACGTCCTCTTTTCGAATTCGATTTAATTTACGCGATGATTTCACATTGTTTTGTCAACTATCGGTTAAGTAACACGTGTAAAACGATAGTTTTATTCCCAATATTGTCGGAAACGATTCCTCTTCGAAATTTCCGACTTGCGTCACACCTCAGTTTCGCTTTACCGATCGCGAAAACACCTCGAAGATAGGTAGTAATTATAAAAGACTGCGAGACGAACATAGATGCGTGGAACCCGCCGTGGAAAGTCTCGGGGAAAAATTTGAAATCCAAACGTCAAAAGTGATTTGAACACGTTTTTCAAGTGTTTCGCAGCATAATAAAGTACAAACGTCGCAGCACGTCATAAACATTACGCTCGCGTTATTTATATGCGCGTATTTATCAAACGTATCATAGACATTATAACGTACGATCGTAACGCGCAAAGTTTTTTCAATTTTCTAAAAGGCCTTGAACGTGAATTATTATTCTCCGAACTTCTGTTCGGTTATTATTTTAAAGTTATCCACGTGAACAGCTCAAGATTAGGTAAAATAATAGCCGATCCGCGTCGATGCGTATAGATGACATTTTTTGAAGGGGTTGCTGCAGGTTCGGAAGGTGCAAACGTGGTTAAACGTTTCTTAATCGTTTGTAACAATTTCGGAAGTTTTTCGTTTTTCGATGATAACACAAAAAAAATAATGAAAATGTAAAAAAAGAAAAAAAATTTGATCCAAGTACCGTCTCGGGCCTTATCTTTTGAGATACTGTAACACTTAACGCGCCTTAACGATCGAGCACCGCAACTGAATCAAACTAAATTGTTGATGGAAGAAAAAAAAACACTGTTTAAGCAACACATTCTCCGCTCTGAATTTAAAGGTTACGCTTAAATTACACCGAACCAATTCAATTGACCGATTTACGCGAGTTGAACAAATAAAGCTCATTTCTGTTTAATATAAGCATTAAATTAGAGTTTTATACTGCGAGAATAAAAATCTGTTTCGTTATTTTTTGTCGTGTCTGTTTTTAGTACGCAGCCCCCCGAGGCAATCATTTATTTTATGATTTCCAGACTCGCAATTCTCGTTTCGGGGTTTTATTTACAATGTAACTATACATTCCCGAGTCAACCGTAAGGTGTTTTGTCGACAACAAATGGCGGAAAAAGTATAAAAAAACAACACACTTAAGTGTACATATGTAATATTTATGTTTGCTCATTTAAATTTAAATACGGCTAGTATATTAGACGACGTTTTCCCGGGAATTAAACTGCACGACTGAAAACGTAAAAAGCGTTTGTAAAATATAGGAAAACTATATTTTGACATAATATGCACACGTTTATTGAGTATTTTCATTTTTTTTTTTCGACATACAACACGAGCATTTATACGAATTCGAATGAATCGTACACGAATTAAATTGCATTTGAAATTAACTTTACTGGAAATAATTGATTGCCTTGTACAACGGCGGCCGGAGGTGAACATAATAGGTTTCGTTTTGGCGGGTTCGGGGTAGGTATTCGCAGCATTAATTTTCATACGATACCTACCGTCGTCGAAACATATTATTTTACTTGGCGATAAACTACACTATACGTACATTTTACAATAATCATGACTAAATTACTCAACCCTCAAAACGGTCACACTATTGTACAATTCTCGGACTTGAATTCGGTAAATATGCGATCGCGTTCACTCCTCAACTAACAACAGCAAACATATTTAGCGCGTATTTATGTTTTTCAATATGGGTAGTTTTAAAACCGTTTTATTCGTTTTCACAACGTACAACGTTTAGAATTCAAGCCACCGTCGCGTGTTTATACGTTTTAAAGAATGAAAATCGTGATTTTCGTCGTCACGCGGATTTTGAGCGGTACGTTTTTAAACGATGGCGCAAACCGCCCGATCTCAGAAAAACGGCGATCGACGCGCGTCAAAAAACACAAACGGCAAATCTATTCGATGTTTATAAATGTTATATTTTTTTTTACCGTCCCTATTCCTATATTCTCCTGATTCTTGCGGCCTGTAGCCTACGGGACGTTATCCCTCGAACAACGGCCAACAGAAAACCGGAGATTTATCTTTTGGATTTTGAGTAGCACGAAGGATTTATACATAGTTTTCCTATAACGCGCGTTTTCTTTTTTCTTCTTCTCTAAGGAAACGTTCCGAAGCTATGTTTTTGATCCGCTATTTATTTTCCAGCCAGTAATTTTTTGGTTTTTCGTTTTTTTGTTTTGAGTAATGCGAATTTCTTTGGATTCTATGAGAAATCTGCACGTATCAGGCAACGCGCTCTTCAAAATAAAAACAACGTTAAAACGGAAAACGTTTGACAATTTTAGAACGTTTTTCGTACAAGTGCAGACCAAACGTAATAATCATTTCGCTCTTCTAAACACGCGCTCATCCTGTATAAGCTGGGCGTTAACTCGTTAAAAGTTATGTTAAAAAGTTAATTAAGTCGTTAATTTTCTTTTGTAGGTTAACTTTTAAGTAAAAAGTTAATTCTTTTAACGCGTTAACTCTAAAACGCTCTGTAATAAATGAAAAAAAGAATTTTTTTTTTTACGAAGCATTAGATTGAAGACATGTTCGAAAGAAATTTGTTTTGTTTAAATTAATTGAAAAAATGTATTTTTAACTCGACTGTTTTTTCTGTTCACTCTTAACGAGTTACAAAAACTTGTTGTCAACTTGCCCAGCCTCGCTGTAGACAGCGCTGTTTCGGTGGGTGGAGTGCAATCGTTAATGCAATAGCAGGTTTCGCTATATCGCGAACGAATAACACGTAACTTTCCAGACACGTATTGTTTCGTCGGAATCAAAGGTTTTCAAAAGCAAAAAGTGTCTCCGATTTTGACGGACGAGCATAAATGTGCGCGGTGATGGTCGCGGGAAAGCATATACGAAACAAATATACATATATATATCCTCTACAACGAAGGGACTGAAGATCCTTCTTAATCGACCTGGGGACAGCAGTAGTTTCCGTCCCGGACACGCTGTTCCTACGTATTTTACGTTTCTCAAACTGCAGCCTTTGTATGAACGCGCATTTCATCAGTTTGTGGAATCACATTTCTCTATCAAAACGATAATTGTTCGATATGACCTGTGAATCCGCACGATTGAGAACGGCATATCGATACGCGGGATAGAAACTCTCGTTTTCCCGGAGGTATAATATGGTGGAATCGCTAATTTTTTTGGCACAAAATGTCTCTAGTTTTATTCGAACGATCAAAAAATACTGATATAAATCACTACAGTTTTAGACGGGTACGATATTAGTAGTCGACCTTATACTGTCACGTCGATTTTACGTACTCATAACATCTATCGGTGAACAAAACGAATGAAAATAATTTACTCGCGCCGACTGACAAGTGCAGCAACTCGATTTCGTCGTTGAAGATGTAACACTCGGTGGTCAGCTGCGCGTAGTCCGATTTCCGATTTTAAGGCGATCGACTATTTTCTTTACCTGTAGAAAAACACGCTCGTCGAAACACGGAGGATTTTCAGACGTTTTCCACCGATCGGACGATCTTATTCACAGAATTCGGAAAAATTAAATATTGATACTCTAGAACGATTTTCCAAAGAATGTTTTTCGTATTTTTCGTCTCCAAACATTTATAATCTAAATTTTTTTTGTCAAATACAAAGAAATCACAAAAATTAGGAAAAGTCGTGTTCGTACAGAAGACTCGGCGGTTCAACGGTCTTCTCGCCGCAGTGATTATACGCCGCGTCCCTTAAACTCGCGTTTAATATTGACACAACGATTTTATTATCCGTCACGACTTTTCACGTTTTGTAGTGCGGATTTTCAGCGGCTCGCGGACACAATTCGTTTTGGCGGCGACGGTGGTGGTCAGGGGACTCGTTTTTAATTTTGACGGAACATAAATTTCAAGACGCTTTTAATTAAACAACGCGAGCGAACGCGTCGCGGACCGCCTTCGCCGAGCGTCCGGTTTCGTAAAACGTCGCGTGCCCGTGATTAATTATTATTATTTCAACGTCCCCGAAAGCTCGGGAGAAAAAAAAAAAAATTAATTTGTCTTCAAATCGCCCCACACGATCCTAAAACCTATACACAATAATAATAATAATAGGTGTCCATAAACTGTATTCGCCGAACGAATAAAAATAAAACGGTACAAAAACAAATTAATCATTCTCGCGCGGTGGCCGCCGCGACGTCGTTCGCAGATCCGCCGTGATGAAGATCACTTTTTTTTCGCAGCGCAATAACATTGTCTCGTATCAATTTGACGTTATTATTGTTTTGTACGTCGTTCGCGGGTCATTTACCTACTCTACAATTACTGCTCTTTATTCGCGCGCGTAAACATCCGAACGTGTCATTATTATCGTCCGTCGGCTGGGGAGATTTCGAAATTTCTAACGAATCTATTGAAATCAATCGAAACGCGTCCGAGCCGCGACGCAGTGCCGACCAGCTCGTCGTTTGGATACATTTTTTTTGGATCTATTGTGACATCCCGGGTACTACCGCGGTATAATATCGCATAAAATATCGATTCCGACCGTTGCAAACGATTCAGCTCGTGGTACAAAACGCGTACCTAGGCGAAGATCTTGTGTGGAGGCGTTTAGGGGACTTATCCCCAAAAAAAAACAATAAATAGCTCCCCAAAAATTGAATCAAATCTTCGCACAACGACTCGAGGTACAAACGTTCCACGCGTCTTCGACCGCGTACACTCGTCGCATGCGGTTGCGCCAACGTACAAAACCGAAAAATATTTCACAAGAGTTCCCGTGGCGCCTACTTTTGTAGAAACGTTTTTACGACCTTTCCGTCGAAGAAAAATAGAACAAATCGCGACCTCGGGGAATTCAAAGGTTCGCGCCTGTACTCGCTCAGAAGCTAAAATAATTTACGAACGTAATTTAACGTCACACTGGTTTCGCAATCAATATTCACTCACATGATTTCGCCACGGACTGTATCAATTTCTTTTTTTTTATACTGCTCTTCTGATAGTAAAATATACTTTACGATTCGTATACATAGATTCGGAAAGCCGAGTTTGGTAAATTTACCTCTCTCGAATATAACGATTGTTTTTTACTCGTTCGTTCTACACAAAACGACGATTATAGATACCACTACATTAACGTGCAAGGCCCACGAACAATTTTCTAAAGTATTCGCGACCACGAATAATATCCGGAGCACACGTTCGAGATTCGAGATTAAATGATTATTAGGTACGTTCATAAATCCAAAATCACGTATGAAAATCGAATAATAAAAAAAAAATTATCACGTATTGACGACGAAAATTATAATATTAACGCTTATTGAACCAAATGTATCCTTATTTAATTCCTAGTACCCACAATATGAGTTGTTTTAATTTTTTTTTTTTTGATAATTCCGATTGCTCGAATTTACTAAAACAAAAAACGATCAAAAAGGCGTTATTCGTATATCGACGAAAACCGCACTTATCGTGTTTTGATACGCCGTACCGATTCAAAACATTATTATACCTTCCACTTTGCATATATCGTTATTAATAAAACAAAATTATACTAAACTTACACCAAAAATACCACCGGGCACGAGTGAAATTTCGAAAACGGCATAGGTAACAACAGAATCGCACTTTATTTTTCACGTGATAAAGTTATTTTCCCGTGAAACTCGGGCAGAATTTCGCGCACAATGTGAAGTATATTTTCAACGCTATGTTTTCGACATTATCGACAGTATTCGAGGAAGAATAATACGATTTGTCATGCGCGATTCCGTTTCTGTGTCGACCTGCATTAGCGTTTGTCCATTTGGAAAATATAGCCATCGCAAAAACGAATTATTATTATTGTTATTATTATAAAAGTACTTATTTCATTTCATAATATATTATTTTACGTCACATATTTGCACACTTTCTGCTGGTTACGCGTGTTCTATAGATACTATGAAAAATATTTGTACATTTTGGTTCCAAGGGAAGTTATACAGTGTATAATAATATAGGTTAAGTAAAAAATTTATATCCTGGAAAAAAAATTTGAAAGCTCTTAAAATAATTCTTACTCATATAGTAATTTATGGTAGGTATGATTGGAAACAAATCGTTTGGATTACGGATGACACTCGTCATCTATAATTATATATAATTATATTAATTTATTAAAAAATTTTAAAGTGCATTGTTTTTAGATTCTGACCGCAGTGAAGAATGTTCTTGTTTTTACAATGATGTTGTTTTTTTTTCTGTCACCAACTTTTCGGGTAGAAGGATTGCTCAAATTTTAAAGGTCATATGCGTTTTTGGATTATACCCCAAAAACCGTACAAAAAATTGAAAATTTTGGAAAATTTTACGGCGAAAAGTTTGAAGTTTCGAGATTTGTCATGAAGTTTTGTTAGGAAGGAATGCTCTCTTATCTAATCTAATCCACTATTTAAGATCAATGAATTTTCTGATAAGTCTATTGACTGCGGTGATATTTTGGTCCTAGAATTTTTTTGAATTTTTTTACTTTTTGAGTGATACCCCAAAGCAACATTCAAATTGAAAATTTTACTACAAAATTTTGAAATTTTCAGCTTTGTGATGTCGTTTTTGTGTAGAGAGAGTACTCCGATCTTAACATTGAATACCATGAAAATTTGAGATTTCGGCTTTAAATAATATATAATATTCCAAACAAATTTTTGAACATTTTCACACATTTTTCGAATAATAGTCCGAAAACACACAAATTTACATTAAGAAGCCCGCTAAAGTGGCGAGTATCGAATCCAATAGCATTATATAATCGGTATTAAAATTTTCACACGTTGTTTAATATAATATTTATTTTATATATGGACTTTCGGAGTTTTCGGACCATTTTTATTGTAAAATTTAATTTTTACCAGGACGTATACTAGATAACTGAGCCCACTCAGAATTGTTTTTCGAAGTCAATATGATTTATCATTGATTTTATATATTAAATAGTACGTTTGATCCACAATTTCCAAACCAGTGACCCACCCAAAACGTAGTCGCTACTCTTTTAAACTACCCACGCAACCTAGACTGATCCCAGCTTTTTTGTTTCATTTTGCAATAATTGTTATAAATCATTTTCACTTTTATAAAATATCATTTCATAAGAAAGACAATAATTTTTTGTGACGTTTTCTCGAGAGCCTTTTCATTATTTTAGTCTTGCAACTATATAATACAGACACCATGAATATGCTTCACAAAGGTTTAGCCGCGTTTCGGAATATTTATCCCAACTAAATTAGTATAATGCTGTTATTTATTAATTTTGTCAAAATATTATACAGAAGTAACTCGAGTTTGTTATGCGAGAATAAAATGTCGGTTTTTGTGTATATTATCATGAGGTATTCGGGGTTGGGTGAAAACCAAAGTATACCTATGTACATGTTGAAAAATGAATTTAGAAATGACACGGTTTTCCACTCTCGTTAGTCTTTGAACAAAACACTTCCGATAAGAGTTAACCAAAACAAAATTTTACAAACTGGGTAATAGCAAATCATCTATTGGTGTGATGATAATCGGGTAACATTGATAGGGAAAATTAAAAATTAGAGTATTTTGCATGATTTTTTGCTGACTTTCAATACATAAATCACCGTGTTAAAATTATACAGTAAAAATCGGGATTAATACCAAAAAATTAGTAGATACGTAAAAACGTATTTTTATAGGTTTTGTTTTCACCGGTATTTACGCCACATGAAAATAAATGAAAAAATAACGTAACGACTTACATGCAAGTATGTTTCTTTAAAATCGATTAAATTTCTTAAGTTTAGAAAGACATTTTACACGATTTGCTTGTATTTTGTCTTATACGAAAAAAAAAAAAAATGTTAGTGCAAAAGGTAAAAAAACGATTTTTCGATTAATTTCACACAGTAATTTACTCGAAACGATGATAATAATGTATGTATCGATAAAAATTAATACGAGTCAATCGAAATAGGCGTGTTAAAATCTTTTAACTATACGCTATTTTCGATCCGTAAAGATCCAAAAATATCTAAAATAAAGAATGTGGATTAAAACTAAGAAACCTAACCATGATACTAAACAAACTACGTGTATTATCTGTGTACAAAATATTATACCTCACGACGCAATATAAATCCGTGTCGAGTACGAAAAAAAAATAAATAAAGTTGTAAATAATTATCAATTCAAAACGACGGACCGGATACGTAATAATTTACGTTACGTTTTAACATAAAATACGAATATACTTTATTTTTTAGAATGGCTTCGGTCGTTCGAATAGTATGTTAAATCTTATTTTCTTATTATTCAAAGTAAAATACGACTGTTCAAGAACATAAAAGTACACCATGCATATGAACTAAACCGTATAAACGCGGTAGACATTGCGTACAGTATTATAATATTTTACATAAATCGCACGCGATTACATAAGTAAATTAATATGGATCGTTTGAGTATGATTTTGTGAAGAATTCGCGGTACAAATGATTTATAGCCTAGGCAAAAATAAGATTTATATCGGTATTGATTGATCGTCGGTCGATCCACCGGACCAATAACTCGAAAAACAATTGTTGTTTAAACAAAACGTACCTACTAATAAAATGTTCATTCGTGTCGTAGCTAAACAATTTGAACGATCCATGGTAAAAAAAAAAAACGTATTGTACGCGCCTAATATCGATTTGGTCGTGATTTTATTATATTTCGGTACGTTATAACAGGTACGCAGAAAACTGTACACGAAACTAAAACTGTTTCGTCTCATCTAAAGAAGTGTATAACTTCTTGTATTTTTGATTCAAACGGTACTTTCAGAATCGCGCTATCGGTATATACCTTTACTTTACTACACTGCTGCAGTTTTAGACCACGTTCTAAACGAGTTAGCCTGAGTTCTGTCCGAAAATTTTTTTTTATTTTTTTAATCATTGTATAACTATCGACGCGATCGTTCGCGATAACTGCCGAAATCGTTCCACAGTAATACGTATTTTAATAGGCACGTATTTAACAATAACTTAACGGACGCGAGATACGGACACTACAATAGTATGTGTAGAGCAATATTAGTTTTGATTTCAGGAACTACGCGAGAAAAACAAACTACTCGGGTCGGCCGGTAGACGTAAATAGCAGCTAGGCTGGAGAGCCCCGTAAACGATTCCCTTTAAAACCGTTCTGCAGTTAAAACACGGTTTTTCTATATACATATGACCCGTGTGAAAAATCAAATTTGCAGTTCAACTATAATTTTACGTTGAATCTTAATTTTATAAAAACGTCACGACGATTTTCCATCCGTTTCGGGCCCGACTACGTACGTACGTCGTATAGCGGCGATGCACATTTCGCATAACAATTACCTGCTGCGGAATAAATGATTGATCCGCGTCGCGACCGACTGCGATAAATGAGGAAAACGGTTGACCCTTAGGCGGATGATCGATACGTTCGAGACGGCAGCAATTTCGTTCTGTTCGCAAAACACGTCGCGTTTAAAAACGACATTCGGTCGAAAAACGCTATTTAAACGCTAAAACTTGGTTCCACAGCGGGTTCAATTCGAAATGTATCGTGTACAAAAGTTGAAATCTGAAGAGATTTTATTTTTCAGCAACCGCACGCGGTACGTTTGCATGTACTTGGCAATCCACATCGACGAAGAGGTTGACGACGCCGCTGTCACGTAAACAGCAGGGCTCGAAGCGCTAAACAAATACGTACGCACTTGAAAACACGGGGAAAACGCGTGAAAAATAATCAAACGTGTGCACGACAAATGAAAAAAATACACTGCGACTGTATAATTGATTTGTAGGTAAAAAAAACTTGAAGGCGCTTTACTGATTTTAACAGAAATCGACATTTTAATATACGATTTACTACGGTCGCTCTTATTTACCAAGTGTTAAATACGAATTTTAACAAATTCGAAACAAAATATACAGTTCTTACGGCGTTTAACGCGCACATTTATACGCCAATTTTTTCTGAAAACCTTTTAAATAAAAAGATTCTTCCGAATGTTGTAAAATACGCTTAGTAACGTGTGAAACGCGAGAAAAAGCACTTTTATACGGAAAAATATGCGAAAATAAAATTTCAGATTATTATTAAACTATAGGGTGAACGAAACGGATTTCTATCTCGCTCTGAACTTAAAGTCGATTAAAAATATGTACTATGCTATAAAAATCCTAGCACTGCTCATAAACGATATCGGAACACAAAAAAAAAAGAGCTCTACGATATACACTAACAATGTCAGAAAAATTAGTCGCTGTAACGTATTATTTATGAACGAAAATTACTGTTCGCTTACATGCTTTACGAAATATCTACAAATATTTTATTACCCAATAAAAAACTGCAGCGGTAACGACAGTTTTATAAAGTCTGCGATTTTCTTACGAGTTATGCGTTCTTATTTTTTTGATTCACGCTGACAAGTGTATGTGTTGGGGAGAATCGACCGCTTATAAACCATGAAGTGTCGGATAAAAGTTTAAATTTTTTCAAGAAATTAGTCGACTATTGGCAGCAACAATGATTTTTAAACCAACATGAAACGTTTCGCATGAACTTCCGTACAACGTTTTAGTGATTTTGGACAAACACGTTTATAAGATTTCAAATATTTTTGCGCAGCTGTAGGCGGTTAAACATTAATGACGTCGTCGACTTGCCCCAGTCTCCGCTAGAAGAAAAACTTAAAACCAACGATTTTCAAAAAAAAAAAAAATAGAAAAAACACCTCTCCAAAACGTTTACGACCACGTGTTTGGCGGTATATAACTATAGTTGGTTCAGGAACTCGTAAACACCATCACTGACTTTTAGAATCGTCATCTTACCCCATGTCCTGACTTTTCCCTGATATTCTAAAGTGCGAATTCGCGACTTTTACGACGTGACCACTTCGCGCAGAAATAAATAGTGTTATAAGAACTCTTCTTCTTAACCCTATGCGGTGCTACTTAACTAAGCGAAAAAATGAATCGTCTATGAAATTCCGTTTTGTAGGCCAACGCTCTTTAGTTCTCGAGGGCTTAACCCACTTAACCCAGACTGCGCGAGACAGCGAAACAAACGAGATCATCGCGCTGCTCGGTTTTTCGTCGTACACGGCTGCAGTAAAAACTGCGTTATTATTATTGTATTTTTTTTTCCTGTTTATTTTGAACTCGAACGCGTACGAGTTCAACGGCTATTTAATTTTACACTTCAAAAATCGACCGAAACGTGCGTCCGTAATAAAATGAAAAAAACAAACACCAAATCCTATTTCGTACCCAGTACACGTAGTATCACCGCCGTCGAAAATATTTTGAAAAATATACAAGCTAATTTCGCATTGATTGTACTTCAGACAGTATACAAAAAAAAAAAAGCGCTTGACATTTACGTCAAAACGAAAGATATCTGTATTTTTTTCTTAATGTCGCCTTCTAGATACATCTAGAACAATTTTCACAGAGTATATCGAAACGTCAGACGACACCAAAAACTGAATTCAGCGCGAAATTCTCATACGAATTCGTATGCGACGTATTACAGATTTTGGTAAATTTTCCCATGAAATACTTAAAACACTCGGTGAAATAAAAAACGAATAATATAAGTTGCCTGTTCGATTCAAAAACACCACAGTAAGTTCACCCGGAGTATTACCCCAAACGTGATGATACGTTTTCGTTTTAGAAACGTTTAGCGTCGAGTATGAGAATTTCAAGCCAAAAAGTCGTGCGATGCATCCGGTGATTATGTTGTTATTATTGATTTTATTTTTTTACTTCCGAGAGAAATCTCGGAAAATAGATCACGTAAAACGTTCGGATTGTTTCCAGTTTCCACATTCCCCGGCAACTTTGCGCAAACATGCAGGATACCACGCATTATTTTCCACCCTCGGGCATCACATCGTAATAAATACTTTTCAAGTGACATCGTTATAGTGATATACTCAGGTGAATACCGAGGGCTGATTTCTTATTTTTCTTCTAATTCTCATAGTAGCGTTCTCACGCATACGTTAATTCCGGTGTAAAACGGTTTTTTATCACCGGGGTTTTTTATTCCCGGGCGCTTACTACTGCAGTCCAGTGTATGTTTAAGCCGAGGTACCTGTTTTTTTTCTGACCGTGTTCATAAGTTATTCACAAGATGCAAAATCGCGTTCGAGGCGGTTAAAAAAAACGAAATCGTAAAACGATATTATTAAAACGTAGGTAAATTACATTACATTATTATTACGGCTCGTCGTGCCCCGGCGCGCGTACCTACTAAAGCCGCCTAACGATACCGTCAGCTGCGATTTTTATTTACGAAAAAATCGTTTTAGTGAGGGGATTTTTTTTTCTTTTTTTTGTTCGTACGAATCAATACGTGGGTACTTTATATCGAACATAAAGTTAAATAATCAAAATAATATTTTCTTTTTCAACTCATTACGTCTAAAATCGTTTGGTGTTTTTCTATAAAAAAAAAAAACTTTGTGATGATTCGTCGGCCGAATGAAGGAAAAAAACATTGGTCGTCACGTTGGAACGATTTAGGATATAGGTGTTGTGATTGGACAGGCGAGTGGTATACGTCGTGGAAATATATGTATTTCTGCAGAATTACACTCATTCTATTCCGCGTAGGCGCACTTTTCAAGTTAACGCGTTGAATTATGCACGTTTATTTCGTGTTTGTATTTCGCCAATATTGAACGAATCCAGAGAGACGTAAAGCAGGAATGCGTAACAAGTTCTAATTCGCGTATCGGCATAATCGTACACGTTTGGCGGCACGAAATAATGCGATCGTCCCCGCGCAAAAAACGCGTATAACGCACATCATCAATACTAGACGATTTATGAGTGAAAAATTACAACTTATAACGCATTCTTTTTAGACTCATTTCGAGATGAAAAAATGGCGAATTTCGGTCAGTTTCAGTCCTATACGTGATGCTCGGCAAAATCAATCACGCCAAAACCGTTTAACGAATCGTTCGAATCCTAAATCCTACAGTCGATGGAATTATGGGGTTAAACGTGTTCGTTTCGTTCACTGTACAAACGGAATATTGACTTTAGGCGCGTTGTGAGACCTCTGAATATTACAAAAGTACAGGTGAGAACACAAAAAAAAAAAAATTGTTGATAGTGGAAATCCGAGCCGTTATTACACGCGCTGAAGCTATAATAATAAACGTGGTATCGCAGAAGTTTACGACGCTCGTCTCGAAATCGAACGGTTCGAAAAAGGTGTACGAAAAAGAAACGTAGAATTTTTGATCAAACATTTTTTTTTTTTGAAACTCGCCGCCACGCGTTGTAATGAAACACTTAAAAAATGTAATCAACGTTTCACTGACAATTGATCAAGCTCTTCGATTACGTAGCCGGGTCGTGCCCGTAAATCGCATTAGAAGCCAATATATATTAATGGGGTGGAACACGCTCGCCGCCGCCGCCGAACCGTCCGCGCGGAGTTGCTCGGCGGCGGCGTGTCGGTTTGGGGCGATCACTGTACATGAGTGCACATTTACGCGGCGCTGTCGTAATACGGCTTCGGAGATGGCGATTTAGCAGCCGACGATGATATTATAGGAATAGCGGGTGAATCGGTGTATTATTTTATTTAGTTTTTTTTCGATTTTACATTCTGAGCGTAGGGTTGCCGGAGAGACCGTGTTCGTTTTTACAGCGATGAACACGTGGAAAAGGTCTTCGCGGTACCGAGCCGTGCGTACTCCGCCGAGTGGTGTCGAATTTGAGAGTTCGAAAAAGTCATACCAGTCCAGAAACTGCGGGGAAACATTAATTACGGCCAAACGTGTTTTCATGACGTACCGATCATGGCCGCGTAACATCCAAAATATAATCGCGACAACAAGGATTATAAAATAGGTTTGATGAAACGATTGTGAAAGTGCGTGTCGAAAACGTTCGAGCTAAGCACACGGAACTTTGAAATTCTCGAAACATTTACCAGCACGTATATACACTAGACAACCGAGCTCGCTCGGAATCGTTATTTCGAAGGCGACATTGCTCTTTCGGACACGCGTTACAACACGTGTTACAACACGCGACCCACCCAAAGCGTAGTCACCACTCCGTCAAACTATAGCCACGCGGCGTGGAGTGATGCTGGCTTTTTTTTTTTCAAAAAAACCTCAAAAAAAACCGTCTCGATCCGTGACCACGTACTATCAAAACCGAATTTTCACTCGTACCTTCGCGAAAACAAATAACACTTGCAGTTAAAATAATACGGTAGAATACGTTGATGTTAAATGGTTTTTCACATACACGTTATTAAACCCGTTTTCCAAATTAGGTACACGATAACTGTTTATTTATTTCGTTTGTACGATTTTTGAAATTATATAGTTTTACACGCGAATTTCAAAATTTGCCCGTATCGTTCATGAGCACTAATTTTATTTATTTCTGTTGAGAAAAAATTAACGCGATAAACTCTTTAAATTCTGAAAATAAGTGAGAGTGCATTCCGTTACTGCACCGAACCTAAATTATATCAATAGTAACCAACGAGTAAAAACAATCGAACAATGAATAAAATAACGTTTTTCGTGACACTTTTTTTTTATTAAAATTTGGTACTTAGCATGGTTTTTTTTTCTTTTGTAAAACTTCGTTCAATCGCGTCTACGTTGCACGAAAACAAAAGTCGAACAACTGAACAGTTTTACGTTTAATGATGAAACCATGGTTGGTCAAAAATTAATATGACAATACAACATGCGAGTTAAAAGTTTCCCGTTGCGCTAAAAACAAATTAAAACAAACATTACTTTTATTCTACTTCAAACTTTGTTTAGAAATTGAAAAAAAGGTGTTGAGAAATCACAAAATACGTTTTCACTCCTTTTTTTTTTTCATTTTTTGTCTGTAAAACCAATAAAAATCTAAATATTTATAATATAATATCTTAAATGTTAACAAGTCTTACAGGTGGAGGCTATACACGATTAAGTCCAAAATATTATTTACGAAACAATGTATTTTTAAATCAGTCGCCTATTGGTTATTCATTTGTATAAAGTATGCCGTTTTAATTTGTTCAAATCAAAAACAAAAATATAAACTTTAACAAATATTTATTAGTTATATATTTATATGTTAGCATCCGTATAATCCGAGTTCCAGGCACGTTTGAATACCCACAGAAGGCCGTTATGTGGTATTTTTGGAAAATCGTGTTTTTGAAGTTTTTACATAAAAAATAAAACCGTTTGCCCCGGAAATACGTTGATACTTATCGTTTTTCAACTGGCAAAAAAAAAAAATGATGTTTCTACACATTTAAAAATACCCAAGACTTCCTTTTTTTATTAGAATGTTAAAAAATAAATTAAAAAAAATTGCAATTTTAATTATCATTCTCGTAATAGATCCTACGAGAGTACAAACAAAACTCGTTTCATCGCGTTGTTAAAAAAACAAAAACCCGGAACTTCTACATTTACAAAGGTATGATGTGCCTTTGACACTTTTCCACCGGTCAACAACCCACAACACCGGTCTAAATTAATTCCTGCGCGCGTACAAACTTTTGACCGGACAACCGCGTGGAAACTGTGACGTGAGCATTAATCGAAAAAAAACCCCCAATTTCGTGTTGAATCAGTGAAATCTTTAAGGGTGTCACGAAAAAGTATGTGTTTGGTCGTAAAAACGTTCGTGGAAATTTCAAGCCCTCGCGACCAAAAATGTAAAATCCAAAGAGATATTACGAGATTCGCAGAAATTTTAAGTAAAACTAAGCAAATTTCGTTAAAAGCGTTTTTTGATATTTCTATTGTTTTGAAAACGGCGAAAATTTTTGAAAACGTAAATTTTTTTGTGGTTAAAAAGTTAAATTTTTAAGCGAGAGCTTTAAAACCGTAGTACAAAGTTGGCATATACACGTTTGACTGGAAAATTCAAAAAATTTTCTTCGTTCGAAAATCTTTCAAGTGTTATAACTGACACATTCGACCCACTTCCCGTTGTCCTATCGCGCTGAAACTTGGCGATTCGAAAATTCCTAGCTCGTCCAGAATCGTTTTTTTTTTCAATGTTCGTTTAAACAAATCGAACAGTTCGTTTAAACCGCGAACCAGTGACCCGCCCAAAGACGATCAAAAAAGGTTTTACTCAAAACGCATTTCGTGTATGAATGCAAAAAAAAAAGTAAAATAATTTTGTTAACGACACGTCGTTGTCTTGTCGTGTCAGTCGATTCTTTCGTCCGTCAAACGAGTTAAACAGAACGGACGACATCGGGATAAAGAAAAAGAAGTCCAGTGTGACACGGGGTCGTCTCACACAGTACAATGGCGTTCGATTCGGCGACATAGGTATGTCACGAGTTGAATTTAGTATATTGTAATTTCGTCGCGCGTTCTTTGCGGCCCGATGATTCTCTGTGAATATTGAACGGTTCTAGGAGGAGCAATTCGGACGACACCGAAATTACGCGAATTGAGAAGAGATTAATGACGAAACAGGATTTCGACAGTATCGCGTTTTTCCGGATCGCCTCGTGTCTGTCCGGCTCGTTTGCTGACAGATCCGTCCGCGAACACTTGGAATCCGAATTGTGCATCCCGAGTCATTAGCAGACGCTTACACGGTCGTCAGTGGCGGCGTCGTTAAAGCCACCGAACACAAATACAATAATATACTATAATAATATAATACAATAGTCCGCTCGAAACCGCTGTTTTTTTTTCCGAAAACAGTTTACTGGCTGTGCCCTTCGTATGACACGCGGTGTCACTTTCAGGAAACGATATTAGACGCGATCGGTGCGGAAGTGTTATATGATGCGCACAGAATTACGGAGACCCGCGGTCAAGTGAAACACTACACGAGCGAGAAACCGACCCCGACTGTCGATAAATTTTTTTACTACTAGCAACGATATTTTTTTTAAATTTTCTATTCGTTCACCCGCTATGAACAAAAATCAAATGGTGGCTTATTATTTTATCCGTATGGAAAAACAACGAAAAATTCCGAGTAGTTTGATATCAGGCCCGCACTTTTTTGCTGTAGCCGTTCTCTATTTGCAAAACACCCGCAGTCTTTAACGGTTTCACGCGGACTTTTCAGCGTGTTTAATTGTTTTTTTCGGGCGACGTTCGTTGACGAAAAAATCACTAAAAACGGTTACGACAAACGTTAAATTCTGTGAAAACGTCGTATGATGCCGCTTTTCGATCTTTATTGAGATCGTTCTACATAACGTGTTTTAATCATTGCTTACTGACAAATCAGTACAATCGACGAAATTATAAAATATTTTTGTACACGGATTTACACGGTAAATCAACGTGATACTAAATAATGTACCATGATAACAAAAAACGATGCAAACACGCACACAGTACACGGTTTGAATAACTTTTAAATTAGAAAATTTTTGAAAATCACGTAAACGTGTAATAAACGAGTATAATAATTAATTGACGAACGTTAAAAAAACGATGTGAAAAAACGGCGTCATTATAAAAAGATTATTTCTTTTAAATCATAACGTCAAAGGCGACCGAATATAAAAAAAAAATCAACAAAAGTACAATAGTACATCAATCCTGATGATAATACGGCTCAGAGTGTTTAAATATTATTTTCTTTTTCATATTCGCACTCGATTAAACACGGATTTGATTTTCGTAGTTATTTGTGCATTAAAACACTTTGAATGTTTTATTCAATAGTTAAAGAATAAAA
>CM029363.1:2959693-2984091 GCA_017140985.1 Hormaphis cornu
ATAGTTTTACACGCGAATTTCAAAATTTGCCCGTATCGTTCATGAGCGTTTATTTTATTTATTTCTGTTGAGAAAAAATTAACGCTATAAACTCTTTAAATTCTGAAAATAAGTGAGAGTGCATTCCGTTACTGCACCGAACCTAAATTATATCAATAGTAACCAACGAGTAAAAACAATCGAACAATGAATAAAATAACGTATTTTTTGTGACACTTTTTTTTTATTAAAATTTGGTACTTAGCATGGTTTTTTTTTTGTAAAACTTCAATCGCGTCTACGTTGCACGAAAACAAAAGTCGAACAACTGAACAATTTTACGTTTAATGATGAAACCATGGTTGGTCAATAATTAATATGACAATACAACATGCGAGTTAAAAGTTTCCCGTTGCGCTAAAAACAAATTAAAACAAACATTACTTTTATTCTACTTCAAACTTTGTTTAGAAATTGAAAAAAAGGTGTTGAGAAATCACAAAATACATTTTCACTACTTTTTTTTTTCATTTTTTGTCTGTAAAATCAATAAAAATCTAAATATTTATAACATAATATCTTAAATGTTAACAAGGTAGGGACTATACACAAGTCCAAAATATTATTTACGAAACAATGCATTTTTAAATCAGTCGCCTATTGGTTATTCATTTGTATAAAGTATGCCGTTTTAATTTGTTACAGTCAAAAACAAAAATATAAACTTTAACAAATATTTATTAGTTATATATATATATGTTAGCATCCGTATAATCCGAGCATCCAGGCACGTTTGAATACCCACAGAAGGCCGTTATGTGGTATTTTTGGAAAATCGTGTTTTTGAAGTTTTTACATAAAAAATAAAACCGTTTGCCCCGGAAATACGTTGATACTTATCGTTTTTCAACTGGCAAAAAAAAAATGATGTTTCTATACATTTAAAAATACCCAAGACTTCCTTTTTTTATTAGAATTTTAAAAAATAAATAAAAAAAATTGCAATTTTAACTATCATTCTCGTAATAGATCCTACAAGAGTACAAACAAAACTCGTTTCATCGCGTTGTTAAAAAAACAAAAACCCGGAACTTCTACATTTACAAAGGTATGATGTGCCTTTGACACTTTTCCACCGGTCAACAACCCACAACACCGGTCTAAATTAATTCCTGCGCGCGTACAAACTTTTGACCGGACAACCGCGTGGAAACTGTGACGTGAGCATTAATCGAAAAACGAAAAAAAACCCCCAATTTCGTGTTGAATCAGTGAAATCTTTGAGGGTGTCACGAAAAAGTATGTGTTTGGTCGTAAAAACATTCGTAGACATTTCAAGCCCTCGCGACCAAAAATGTGAAATCCAAAGAGATGTACGAGATTCGCAGAAATTTTAAGTAAAACTAAGCAAATTTTGTTAGAAGCGTTTTTTTTATACTTCTATTGTTTTGAAAACGGCGAAAATTTTTGAAAACGTACATTTTTTTTGTGGTTAAAACGTTGAATTTTTAAGCGAGAGCTTTAAAACCGTAGTACAAAGTTGGCATATACACGTTTGACTGGAAAATTCAAAAAATTTTTTCCGTTCGAAAATCTTTCAAGTGTTATAACTGACATATTCAACCCACTTCCCGTTGTCCTATCGCGCTGAAATTTGGCGATTCGAAAATTCCTAGCTCGTCCAGAATCGTTTTTTCTCAATGTTCGTTTAAACGAATCGAACAGTTCGTTTAAACCGCGAACCAGTGACCCGCCCAAAGTCGATCAAAAAAGGTTTTACTCAAAACACATTTCGTGTATGAATGCAAAAAAAAAGTAAAATAATTCTGTTAACGACACGTCACATTGTCTTGTCGTGTCAGTCGATTCTTTCGTCCGTCAAACGAGTTAAACAGAACGGACGACATCGGGATAAAGAAGAAGAAGAAGTCCAGTGTGACACGGGGTCGTCTCACACAGTACAATGGCGTTCGATTCGGCGACATAGGTATGTCACGGGTTGAATTTAGTATATTTTAATTTCGTCGCGCGTTCTTTGCGGCCCGATGATTCTCTGTGAATATTGAACGGTTCTAGGATGAGCAATTCGGACGACACCGAAATTACGCGAATCCCCAACCGAGAAGAGAAGAGATTAATGCATACGAAACAGGATTTCGACAGTATCGCGTTTTTCCGGTTCGCCTCGTGTCTGTCCGGCTGGCTCGTTTGCTGACAGATCCGTCCGCGAACAC
Source organism: Hormaphis cornu (assembly GCA_017140985.1). Lineage (NCBI taxonomy): Eukaryota > Metazoa > Arthropoda > Insecta > Hemiptera > Hormaphididae > Hormaphis > Hormaphis cornu. Next base: position 2,961,907 of record CM029363.1, read on the forward strand.
TTGGAATCCGAATTGTGCATCCCGAGTCATTAGCAGACGCTTACACGGTCGTCAGTGGCGGCGTCGTCGTCAAAGCCACCGAACACAAATACAATAATATACTATAATAATATAATACAATAGTCCGCTCGAAACCGCTGTTTTTTTTCCGAAAACAGTTAACTGGCTGTGCCCTTCGTATTACTGCTGACACGCGGTGTCACTTTCAGGAAACGATATTAGACGCGATTGGTGCGGAAGTGTTATATGATGCGCACAGAATTACGGAGACCCGCGGTCAAGTAAAACACTGCGGAGAGCGAGAAACCGACCCCGACTGCCGATAAATTTTTTTATTTCTAGCAACGATATTTTTTTAAAATTTTTCTATTTGTTCACCCGCTATGAACAAAAATCAAATGCTGGCTTATTATTTTATCCGTATGAAAAACAACGAAAAATTCCGAGTAGTTTGATATCAGGCCCGTACTTTTTTGCTGTAGCCGTTCTCTATTTGCAAAACACCCGCAGTCTTTAACGGTTTCACGCGGACTTTTCGGCGTGTTTAATGTTTTTCGGGCGACGTTCGTTGACGAAAAAATCACTAAAAACGGTTACGACGAACGTTGAATTCTGCGAAAACGTCGTATGATGCTGCTTTTCGATTTTTTTTGAGATCGTTCTACATAACGTGTTTTAATCATTGCTTACTGACAAATCAGTACAATCGACGAAATTATAAAAATATTTTTGTACACGGATTTACACGGTAAATCAACGTGATACTAAATAATGTAGCGTGATAACAAAAAACGATGCAAACACGGTTTGAATAACTTTTAAATTAGAAAATTTTTGAAAATCACGTAAACGTGTAATAAACGAGTATAATAATTAATTGACGGACGTTAAAAAAACGATGTAAAAAAAACGGCGTCATTATAAAAAGATTATTTCTTTTGAATCATAACGTCAAAGGCGACCGAATATAAAAAAAAAATCAACAAAAGTACAATAGTACATCAATCCTGATGATAATACGGCTCAGAGTGTTTAAATATTATTTTCTTTTTCATATTCGCACTCGATTAAACACGGATTTGATTTTCGTAGTTATTTGTGCATTAAAACACTTTGAATGTTTTATTCAATAGTTAAAGAATAAAAAAAACTACCAATTTAGATTTAAAAAACGATTAAACATTAATGAACGTTATACGTTTGTTTTGTATTATAAAATTGACCGTGACACAACGTTTTCAACTAACCTAAACCTATTATACCGATACCAGCTTTTTATATGATAATAATATGTACTTTAAGATGAAAAACTGATCGAAACTGATCTACAAAAGTTCTGTCTCGAGTCGCGCTATTTTATTTTTATCATTAGTATAACACAACACTCGAAACCTTTTCAACCCTTCTGAGTTTTGAATACATAAGAGGAAGCAAGTTCCGTGTTGAATTTTTAAATTTTTTTTTATTGTTCGTAAAAACAAAACACCTGCATTAATAAAGTTTTTGAAACTATAACTATATGAGTTTTTAGAACTATCGCAATAACATACTCGTAAACAAATATAACATCTAAAACACGCGCTACGTTATTATCGAAACGTAATTACATAATTAAATAGGTATTGTGTACAGCTAGGCTTAAATATGTGTTGCGAGTACTATATGGTATTATAGTAAAATGTTCAAATTGTTATGTTTGTTGAAGTAATAATAATACGATATAAATTTATATGATTTTGAAACAAATTATACGATGTTTTCGATTTGCATTTAAAAACGAATTAGGATTAGGATTAATATAGGCAAGCTAGAGCATCGTTTTCATTCAATAAGCGATTTTATTGTGTTTTTTTTAAACTTTTTACGAAAATCTCAAATAACACGAATACACAGTGCGAGATATGCGAGAGTCCTTTTGTTCGTATCGTGTTCAGAGGTGTTGTGATTCGCCGCTATTCACCGTGTAAAAAACTTTTTAAACAAAACACGTTACTGCGGCCAAAAAAAAAAAAAAGAAAAAAAAATACACAATCGCCTTTATATTATATCTGTCGCGTTTCCGAAACTAAAATGAATTTTTTATGGCCGTAATCCAAGAGGAGTCCACGTTTAAAAAAATAAAAAAACGGCTTCCGCGTCGTTTCACGTTGAACAACATATTATTCCCGTCCCGGTCAAAAAATATTATACTCTTGCGAATGAGGCCATAATCGAAATCAAAAACGTTGCGATTTTTTTAATTTTTACTCTCCGCGGATTTATTCGGGTGGAATGCTTTCGACGTGGAACTGAACAGTGTAAATTCCTATCTACCACAAAAGGTCGGACTTACAGACAAAAACAAGCCTCACCGAAACGGTGAAATTCTAAAACGCCATTTTGGCGGTACAGTTTTTGAATTCTGAAAAAAAAGTATTGGTTTTCACATGGTGTGTTTTTTATTTATTTTTTTTTTTTTACCACTATGTAATCACGATAATTTATTCAATAGTTTTTAACGTCAACACCTCTAATGAAAGATATATACGGACACAGATGGTACTTTGAGGAGGGTCGTAGAACTGAGATTAAAAAATTCAAAAAGTTACGATAAAAAAACTAGGCGACAATTAAGGAAAAAACGTTAAAAATTACGGTAAACGTGTTTTTGACATAATCGGTTTAGACGTTTGGCCGTAACTTCCACAAAAATGATCGGAACAAAGTGAAACTTTCACATAGGTACTATTGAAATTGGTGATATACAGGTATATGATACGAATTTCAAAAATTTTCGAAAATTTTTGAGCTTAATACAGAAATTTTAAATTTTTTAGTAACTTTTGAACGATAAAAAAATTTAATTTTTCATGAAAAGTTTTGAAAATTTAATACAAAGTTTCCAGCGTGTAAATACATACGCTTCTAAAAAAAATTCGAAAATCCGTAGTCACAATTTTTATATTTAGTTGTTTATAGTTGTACTAAAAACATAATAACTTAAAATCATGGTCCAAATGGTTTGAAATTTTCACCCGTTATTCAAATTGATTAACTAAACTAAACTTTGTGACTAATCTCTTTATTTTTCTATTTGAGTCGATAACCTCATTCAGAATCGTTATTTTCCTAAGCAACTTCTATACAAGCCTTCCGAAACAGTGAGCATCGAAACACCCACGCGACCTATTCCGGCTTTTTATTAAATTACTTCTTAAGTTTGTTGCGACCACGGTCCTAGTTGACCATGCTTGATGGCACAATTTAAAGAATCGACATTAAGATTACTGTTGGAGCCGGTCTGTCGTTTAGGTACTTCTCCTCAGTTAAAAGATAAGAATTTGCGTATTAAATTTTTGGAAACTAGTGTTTTTTTTTTTGCCTTTCTTAAATACCAATAGTGACGCTCGCCCGAATTTCACTCGTATACGTGTAATTTCACTTTGTAAGATAGTATTGCGCAGTTTCAAAATTTTCTCAGACAGCCGCAGGGCAAAATCAGCGCTATATAATATGCAGAATTGTTCACGATACACGTGCACAATATGAATAGTTTGTTGTTCTGTGCGATATTATTGTTATTCACGACACGGCGTTCGGGATAATGAGCAAGCACGGGGCTAAAATCACAGCGCGTTCTGTTTTTTTTTTTTTATTATTTTCTAAAATCTGCCGGTTCGCTGTCATGCACGACCGACAATTGTCATTGTCTCGACGATTTCGGCGCTGAAAAGCTTTATAAAATACATTATAAAACATAAAATACGAAATATCCGCTCTGCGCAGACTCGCGCGTATTATATTTTCGGTTAGGCGAAAGAAAATCTTCGCGGTCCGATTTTGATTTCGACGGCGGTATACGTGCTTTTTGATTATACGCGCAGGCGGATTTAGGAGCGCACGATTCGAAAAACTACAAAAATTTTACATTTCGCTTCCTGCAGTACAGTCGAAAAGTATACGAACTCGTAGGAATTTCGCCAAAATCAAAATCGGTCAACCACGAACAGAACATGTGAAATTGTCTTCCGATTTTCGGTCCGAGCGCGTGAAAAATGAGCCCGTTCGCGCATGTTCGCTAAAAAAAGGTATGCAATATCTTGTGCGCCTTCACGCAGATCCAGGAGGATCGCATCCAGCTACTTTGGGCACCCACTTTATCAGAAAAAGTCATCATTCGGGTAAGCGTTGAATTCTCGGTTAAAATGATCCGCACTTATCGTCATTTTGAACGGCCTCGGAAAAACTCTGTTAACCGCGACTATATTTTACACGGTGGTCGATTTCATCTCGGAAGTTGACACGCTGCAGTAGAAGAAGTAATAATTTTGAAAACATAGAACGAGCGGATTAGTCAATATTTCAACAAAGTAGTTCAATCGAAGATCGTATTTTCGACTAATATACGTTTAAGTATAGTTTTTACAAGAGACTGCGCGTGTCTCAAACACGTTTGTCTAAAAGCAGGTGTTTAATATCAACGGTTTAACAGTAAAACATATTAGGTCCTATCAGTTATACATATATATATATATTTTAATCAAATGTAATGAATATTACTGTATATATATTAATCATAACTCATGAGTGATACGCAGTGGCGGAGGAAAAAAACAGTTCCGCTTTCTACAATTGAGATAATATTGTGTTACGCGTTATTTCGCCCGAAAATTTTGTACGAGATCGATATAAAACCTTTTTTAAATAACGAGGAGTAGAAAAAAAACCTAAAAATCTCGCACAACTGTCTGTAAAGGAATGATCTAACATGATAATACATTGTATGACCCCGTTTAGTAGTGAAAATAATAATGAGATTAAAACAGTTAAAAGGTTTCATTATCACAAAACCATATTATTTAAAACAACAATATTAGATGTCTACCTATACCTATTTTTTCTACGATTTACTAATACCCATATATATATATATTTAATTTTAAGCATGAAGTTAGCATACTGAATATAAGTAATACTATGCAACAAATACAGCTAATTGATTAGATACCACATAATATTATTATATACTGTATTATGAACTATAGATTTATGACGATAGCTATACGAATACTTTCCAACTCGTTGATTAATCAAAGTTTTGTAAGATAATAATATAAAAATTTTAACGTAAAAGTGGTTATATACTTTACCGGTAACAATATTGCGTTCGCTAACAAAGGTTGTAAAATAATATCACATAACTGCAATAAATTATAATACCACCCAAAAGTTAAAATTGGATAATTAAATAATTGAAATGTTACGGGAAAAAAAATTGAATTTTGATACATAGGTAGGTAATTTTTGAATTGACAGTGTGGAATATAATATAAACACAATCGACATAGATAATAATTGAAACATAACTGCTTAAACAAAACTGCTGTCAACTCTGCTACAATAATCGTGTGATCGAATTTATTTTCATCATTTTAATATACACGTTATATAGATTGTATAACGTACAGTTACAACTTGAAAAATATAAAAATTACAATAAAAAAAACCCCTAGACAATTACTAAAAAACGAAAAAAACTTAACTTCCATACTACGACTACACACTTTTTAAGCCGTACATTTGTAAAAAAAATACTTTATAGTGATAAAAAGGTAAATACTGTGTAAGTGAAATTCCTTGTATGAGTTTGAGAAGTTAAGGGTATCTATAGTTCCAGATGAAAAAAATGGGTTGTCACAAATGTAAAAAAATATTAGTTGTACCAGTAAGAACAGACATAACTTCGCACACATAACATCAGTTTTATGTGTTATTGAATAAGTAGTAAAAATTAATTAAAATATAAATTTATCTTAACTACTTTATTTTTCTATCCTATTGGCAGTGTAACTGGATTCAAATATAGCAGATTTTTAGGACGTAAAGAGTAGAAAAGAACAATTTCGGTACGTAGCCAACTGGTTCACGTATTTAAAATCAGATTGAAAAACGCATAAAAACGAACGCTTAAATTTTCATTGATTTTCAATTTTGACTTCGATAAACTCACACAAATAATAATTTATTTTTTATCGAAATAATGAATTCAACAACCAGACCGTTACTGTCATCTTTGTAAAAAACCTACCAAAATATACCCTAATAATAATATAGGTAGTATAATACAGAGATTATGGTAGGACGAGGATATAACAATATTTTCTATATTATAACCTACCTACGTGTTTAAAATATTTTTCGTGTTTTAAAAAGGTTAAAAGTTTTACACAATCTGTATGAAAACGTATAAAATGGCATTATAATATTTTAACGTCACAAAAAATATTATAAGCTACCAATTTTAAAGAATACATTCAAATAGTAAATTATTATAATTTTATACCAAAATCACTAACCTCGTTCGGGATTTTTCGTAATAAATCGGCTTAAAAAAAAGTTTCATTTACAAATGCTTCTATTGTTTAAGTAGTTGCCAAACTAAACGAGGATCGTGAAAAACAGTATAAAACTAAACGAACTAAAAGAACTTTATAAGAGTTTCGGAAGAAAAAAATTGTCCGACGTTTATCCAAATTTCTTTGTATTTATTATGGTGATGTATACTAATTGAATTATATTAATTTGATTTACTCGGATATATGGTAATAATATACGTATTTTACCGAACAAAATATAGTGATACATAATTCTATTATTATTATTATAATTAACATTGTTACGAAATTTTTCTCATAATTTTATTTTAAAAAACAATGACTTGTCGTCGTTTAAAAAAATACATAGAGCTTGCTTTAACAAACTGTACATAGTTTTCTATTGTAATCGGCTAACGGTCGATTTCGTGTTCGATATTTTGTCACGTATTTACTGTAAAATGAAAAAAACAATCATGCGACGTACTTTTAACTCTAGAAAGTGTAAACTTGAATTTCTAAATAGTGGACACAAATCTTGTTTTTTAATATCCTGTAAACAACGGCTTCGCGCATTTTTACGAAATATATCTACGCTATATCCCGGTTTCCGTACGACCGAATAAATATATTTAAGTAAATTATGTATATTATTTATATTAGAAACTTATCGTCTATATTAACTCGTGTAGCTACTCAACTGCATCGCTAAAGGTTTAAATAATTAAAAATATATAGGTTTGGTGAATAGGCAGTGATCTAAACATCGTCGCATAAGTAAAACCATTTATTTTTGTACTCCATTTGGGAACGCTAATAAACTTTGTGTTTATTGAATTGTTTTAACGCAAATTTATTAATTTTAAATTGTATCGTTGTATGCTCGAAGTCATTTAATCAATATTAGATTCAAAAAAAAAAAAATTAACTTTTAACAAATAAACGAAAACAACGCGCCTATAATGAATTTTAGCTATTTAAACGCAACGTCGCCCGTGGTTTAAACTTTCACGGTAAATATTATTTAAAGTGCTTGATTTTCGTTAATTAAAAAATACATTGCACTTGAGCGTGTCTACCGACGTATACCTCACGTTACTGTCGAGTCGTTGGGTCGAACACGAGTCTCGTATTAAACAAAGGTACGTTATGACCGTTTTGAAATCACGACGTTATGAAAATGTTATGATTTTTCGTGTGTTTTTTTCACAAATAAAACGCCCGCACAAAAAGCAGTATGTGCTTATAAAACTTGGTGCCGATAGGTAATATACAGTTTACAAATTATAATAAGGCGTTCGAATACGCTAGGTAATCCAATTGATAAACTTTACGTTTTAGGTAAGCCGTTGCATCGAGTCGTTAAACAACAAAATATTTAATTTAAACAACAAAATACAACGAATAATTTCTACTAAAAAAAAACGCGATGCTGCACTGCGAGACCAGTTTTCGGCTACTTGTTCCGCTGCTTATTCTCAAACTTTTTCAATTGTACTTTTAAGAGTCAGATAAAAGAAAAATTAGCGCCTGAGGTACGACAAATGTTTGATGCGACGTCGAGTTAGAACTTAAAAACGAATCCAAGCGTCGCGTGAAGAACACGATATGCTGCTAGGAATGATAAAAATACCTACAAGTAAGAAAAAAAGAGTTTACCTACTATGAAAAATTTGAAATCCAGAACAGGGTATGTGAGGGTCTCTTCTTGGACTAGCGTATAAGACATTGTTTTAAAAAAAAAATGTATTTAACGCTTTAATCTCGACTCGATCATTAGATTTTTTCGTCAACGGAAAATCGGTAGAAACCCATTCGAGTGATCTTCAAAATTGCCTATAACATTAAGCCATCTCGAATAATGCCTCGATCCGGACGTAAACTTTTTTAAAAGAGAAAGGACACCGTTTTAAAAATGCGTTTTTCAATTCACACGTTGTATCTTTCGACGCGCCTAACGTAAAACTCATTTCACACGAGTTTTCGGCAATTTTGACGATTTGTACACATTCTGTACAATTTTAAGCCCGTATGCGACGAAATACTGCAGGCACACAAACGAAAAAACATTATTCTCTTGAACGATTCGAACAATCGGTATCACTTTGTGACGCGGCGTAACCTAACCACCGAATTTCGAAAACGTACGAGTGTAAACGCACGGGGGAAGAAAACCAACCAAACGAAATTTTTCAAAGATTTTTTTTTAACTCGTTATTGGCCAGGTAGTTAGGTGCCGAATATACATTACACGATCTTACCCATCATCATCTCTTTTTTTTCTTTTTACTTTTTTTCACGTAGTTGGCGATGCGCGTCGTACGGTCCGCAACAGGTGGAATTCGGAATTTTTTTTTTTCACCCGAAAGCGCATGGCGTGGTCACGACATTAAAACAGCGACGACGACGACGACTATCGTAGCGATCTCCGCGCGAAAGCACTCCGAAGATCGCGCGCGCCGAGTTTGGATAGATAACCGGGGGCGCAGTGACGGAGCGCACTCGTCCGGCGGCCGAACTGCAATGACACGTGTCGTGCCGAACACCGCGAACCCGACGCGACTGACAGAGAACGCGCTTCGCCGGACGTCACCGCTAGGTCGCGCGCTGGTCGCGTCCGGTAACCTTCGCCGCCGTCGTTTTCGCGGTGCCGTATCGTGCGGCGCGAAAATTTGAAAATTCAATCAACATTGAATTTCATCCCTCGCGTAAGGTACAGTGTCATCGTGTCGGTTTGTCGCTAAAACAGTTAGATTTTTCGACCGATGTCGACGTGACTTCGGATCGAAACTGTCTAAAGCGCACTTTATCCGGAAAATTTTTCCCCTCGAAATTATCCGCAACGAATACTAACGAAAACCCGCCGTACACACCTAGTACAATATCGCGCTCGGTGTCGCCTGCGCGTATGCTCGTAACGAACAAGCCCGTAGGACCGATTTCAAAAAAAGAAGAACGCTACACCCCGAGTAACATCGGCTACGTTTGTCGTATTGCTCTATAAGAATCCGTTAAAAAAAACGTTCGTCCTGCTTTCGCGCGCACCGACGGACTTACTATTAGTTTAAAGACTGTAGGAGGGCTACTTTTCCAGTTTGCGAAAAAGTTGGTTGAACAGTTCGGCCCGGCTACTTCGACTCTTCGGACTTTCGTTTTACGAAGCGAGTACCCGCTAAGAAGTGTGTTGCCAAACGCGGCGTATTTTTCGTATTATTGCATATCGGATCCGACCGAATTGACTTGGAGCGACCTTTTTTTATGCGATACTACGTCCTTGTCGTGTTCGGCGCCTACGGTCGGGACGAGACTTTCCCGCGAGCCGGTCGAGTTGCTGACGGTAAAATTCCCGGTCCGGCACAACAGACAATTCGATCGTCGGTATCGGGCGTTACCCCGAGGTAAAAAACGTATCATAGCGCGCTGTGTCGATTATTATAAGAAAGCTTAGAAAATATATAGACCAAAGACACGTATATACGTATGTATAAGCAATGTTAGACAGACGGAAATGAGTATCAGCCCCAGAAACGCGCCGCGCTGTACTGGGCGAAGATTGCACAATTACCCCTCGACGAAAACGATAAATCTACGGCGCAGCAGCAGCTATTCTTTCGCTTTCCGCCCTCGAACGCGGGGAAACGTCGTAATCAAGTCGACGAGCGGCGAGAGAGCTGCCTGGATATACTGCTCGTGCGTACACCTGTATAATAGGCGCCCGCCCGTGTACCAACGACGACGATTATACGCCGAAGAAGAAGAGAACGGCAATTTATATATCGCCGTCTCGAACTTAACAAGCCGAAATTGGAATTAATAAATAACACGCCTATAGATGCGAACGTTTCGTCGTCCAACGCCGATTCGTTGTCGATAGCTGTCCCGTTGCATTTTTAATACGCGAAATTTATCGCTGGAAAAATATCGTCAGCGTAGACAACGGTCGTCTGTCGGTCGGTTGAATGAAAACATCAATAATACCTGCCTGTCCGAAAGTGTTAACTGAAAAATCGCGTTACGACGACGACGTATAATTCGAGTACAGTCGGGTAAGAACGATGGGTGGTAAACAACGAAAATACTTGTAAAAGTACGTCACGATCTGGGTGGATTGTTCGACATTAAGCCGTAAATAATATAATATTGATTTGTAAAACAAAAAATCGGAAATAACCCGTTTAATGTAGGCATACCTAGTAACTGGTTCAAATGTATTTTTTAGTTCGCGCGATTATTTATTTACCTACTGATCGTGAACTCAAAAATGTTTTTATCAGTTTTCGCGTAAAATAACAAACAATCAAATTTAACCGTGTAAATCTAAAAATGTTATCACGCGTATAATCCGATACGATTATATTAACGTTACCTACTGTCAATCATTATCCAATCAAATATTTTAATTTAAGAGCTATAAACGCGTATGACCATTACGACGTAGGTGTGAATATTTTTAATTTATACCGTAATAACAATTTCTAAAATATCATTCAAGCGAGTCAAGAATATTTTGAATTTGGTCTATCGCTCATTTCGGTACTCGGTTGATGTTTTCCGTTAGATTTTCTGAGCTTCTGTCAAAACTTCATGTAAAATACATAATTATATCGCATTTTCAAAAAAACATCCAACTGTATCACGCAAAAACACCGAACCGTTTTATTTTTATATTGTTTTTCATTCGTTTTGTAAACAATACATTTTTTTTGCAAATAAACTTAATTAATGCCCCAATTTTTATTTAATACGCTTAAAAATAATAGCTTAAAAACATAATGTTATAAATATCATAAATTCTATAAAAATTTAACTCTTTGAATCTCAAAAACGATATACCTACATTTAAACACTATTATGTTCTATTAGCAATTGTAAAACCGTTTACAACTTTTAAGTCAACACAAAGTAATTCTTAGCAGACAATGAACATAGTGCTGACAGTTTTTAAGGTGTGGCATTTATATTAATTTGTGTACATGAAATATTTAAAAACAGGTGCCGCGCTTAACGTGACACGTAAAACAGAAACGAATTCAATAACATCCGACTTTATTCTAAAATAAATTATCAAAACATACCTAATAATACAATTTTAACCCACAACTGTAAAAGAAATTAATAAAAACGGACGGCACATTTTATAGTGTTCAATTTCGCGAAAAAATACTAGTACGTCCTACCATTTATGTAATGATTTATAATGAAAAATATCAACTCTATGATTGGTTCGTTTTGTAAATTATATCGTAGGAAATTAAAAACAGTATTTTTTTTAAGATATTTAAAACAAATTGTTTCATCGATTCTAAATTTTAATAATATTAGAATTACAGTGATGCGATTTTCGTTTCTGTTAAGTAGGCATCGGTGCGACGTAAAAAGCATTTTGTGCGAAACACATATCTATTTTGTCAATTTTATTAATACTATTTAATTAAATGCAAAGAATAAGATATATTGTAAGGTACGAGCTTCTAACGGTTTAATGAATTTCTGAATATAGTCTCATCAATTAAATATATAAAAATATAAAGCAAAATACCCAAGTTGTAGAGCTATTCAACAGACGATATATATATACATTTAATCGCAAATTTAACTAAATAGCAACGTACAAATCGTTGTTACTATCCAAAAAAAAAAAAAAAACCTAACTAATCTCTAACTTAAAATTAACTCGAACGACTGAAACGAAGAGAATTTTCTCAGTAAAACGGTTTTTTTCAATAGTGCGTAAAATCCGTTCGTGAGACCAATAAGAAAACAATAATATCTCACGCGAACCGATATAAACATTATTTACTTTGTCAAATAAAGATACACCGCATAATATGGACGCGATTAAAATCCCTTATGTATTAAGAGCGTAATAATTATAATCACGAGAATTATTCAACATTTCGTAATCTATGGATTATAATATTATAACAACATAATGTTCATGTTTGTTGTGGTTTATGTTGCAGTAGTATAAGTTTAGGAAACTTGATCCGTCGTGTTAAAGTTGTTATTTTATTCAAGCGAGGTTTAAACATTAAATATCAAAATAATTTGTGCACACATTAATCATACAGTTTATCATAATATCCAAAGGATCGAGCTAATGCGAGTAAATGAACCGAATACTTTTGTTTTAACCCACGTGCATTCGGTTAAAACTTAAAATTTTCATACACTTGAATATTTTTGAAACTACGTCGCACCGTCATATTTCTCATTAGTCGTACACGTCACACGCGATCTTATTAAACGCCAGAGTATAATATAAGTGAAACCATCGTTTTGTTTTATTTTCTCTAATTTGGCTCACCAAATCGTTTGTGAATTATGTGTTTTGAGTACAACTTTACTCTTCAGTCGACTCCTACAGACAGTTTGAAACTAAACGTGTGATTAAAGTCTAGTTATATTATTTTCACTACGCCATTGATGAACATAGCTTTCAATCTACAGTAGTATAAAAATTGTCTTCTATGCGCTAGTCACGCGTGTGTGGATAATAATTATATTTTAAATATACATCTGAAACTAAAGATTAACTTCAATTTCGATCGCCCGTGTCGATTTAATCCTATGAGTGTGGTGAACGAGTATTTACAAGTAAAAAGTTTAAGTTAATAATATCAAAGTGGTGTAACGAACAAAACGAAAATTCGGTTTGGCGTGACCTCTTGCGAAAAGTTAAAATTATTCTTCTACAGTTGTCGGTGATTTATCAGAGAATTTTTCGTTAAATTATAATAGACCTATAACGAAATACGTCGTCTTCGGTAAAAAATATCTATAAATCTTGTGTTTTTCTGGCAAATTTTTTTTGTAATTTTTGTACGATAAAAATTTAATTTTTCACAACAAATTTTGAAAATTTAGTACAAAGTTTCCAACTTGTAATTACATATGCTGCTAAAAAATTACGAAAATCCGTAGTCGCGATTTTTATATTTGGTTGATTAAATTTGGAAAATTTTCGAAAACTGATCATACCTATGACTTTTTTTTGGAAAATAATTCGTAACTCACACAAATTTGTCATTTAAGATTTTAAAATTCAATATATGTCGTGTAAAACAAAATTTGCTATCTGAATAAAAAATTTACTAAAAAAACATCCTCCCAGGAGATTCGGAAAGCGTATAAAAAAAGTATTGAAAAACGGTGTTATTTTGATAGCAACAATATGAAATTCCGCACTGTCGTGCGATTGATACTAAAAACGTAATAACTCCTCGAAAAAACGGTCCAAATGGTTCGTAATTTTTACGCGCTATTTAAATTAATAAACTAAACTTTGTGACCGATTTCTCTGTTCGTCTATTCTCTCTATAACGCTCTTTGAGCGTCACTGAGCTCACTCAGAATCGTCGTTTTTGTATGCGATTTTCAATTGCTTACAGATTTAATGTACAACTTTTAGGTGTGCAAACCTTCCAAAACACGGCGTCAAACTAACCCATGAGACCTGTAGAGTGACTTTTTTTCTTTTATAACCGTGAAACCGGACGGGGACTGCCCGCATCGTATATTGATTGATTGATACTAAAAAAAACGTTCTGCAAGCACCCGCACACGATGCAAATTGTGCCGACACATTGCTCAAATATTGTTTTCCCGTGAAAACTCGTAAATCGTTACAACATTATATGTAATAACTTTGTGCACCGTTTAGTATTTTTGTGCTTTTAGTATTGATTTCCACAACACAAATATAATATATATATATGATTTTAAAAGAAGATCCACAATTAGTATATAATATTACGATACACGTCCGGTTACTGAAAAACTTGAGGGGTATCTCATAGTATTGGGAATCTTATAGCTCATATAGACAGTTTATTCAAAACGAAATATTTAAAATACATAATTGATCGCAACGTATTAAGAAACGTTACGCTCGGCGATCGTTTTAATTAAATTTATTTTAAACTCCGCGTATAGAAATTGCAGATTTTTGATAATTTTGTCCAAAATGATGTTTGACCACGAGTGTTAATGAATTCCGTTGATACTATTAACGTTTCACCGTGTGCGACGAAACCCCACAAAAATCTAATGTTGTCAGTAATAAACTGCGCTCACCTGACAAAATCAATGTAGAAAAATTAATTTACGATTTCACCCGAAAATAGTTTGCGCGAACGTTAATATGACGGATTTTATAATTACAAAATTGAACAGACAACGAAACAAAAACGTTTAAAATTAAATCTTTTGTGCGCACAGCGATTATATTTTTAGAGCGAGTTTTTTAAGAGTTGTTAAAATAATAGCTGCTCGTCGGTATTGCCCGTTAAATCGAATTTCATATTTTTATTAATGGACCGTAATGGACTGGCTTCTATCTATCTATCCGAATCGAACCGACTTTTCATTGTTACGTGTTTTAAAATTTGAACAATTAAAGTACATATTAATATCTGCTTTCATGCCACGCGAATACGCCGTTACGATAATATGTTATATTGTCGTTCGAGCCGTACATTTTTTTTTTAAAAGACCGTTTTTTTCCAATACAAACATCGTTTTGCACGGTAAACAAACCTACGTGAAGCCGCTATTGAATAGTAAAGACATTCGATACAGAAAGTAATACGCGTTGTCTGGAGACCTTTTTTTTATTTTGTATTTTTTCTTCTTTGAAATATTCGTTTGAGGCATATGAAAATAAAATTACGAAAAAAATCGAAACGGCGAACAAACTTTTACTCCGCGCGACCGACGATTGTGGTATAAAATAAAAAAAATCAGCGACCGATTGAAGTACGATTAGTACGGTGCATGACTTACCGAATCGGACGCCGAGTCGCTGCTGTTGGGCACCACGGGCAGATGTGTAGAGACGTAGTTGAGCTGATTTTGATATTTCAGTATTTTTTTCTGAGCCGACGAATGAGCTCGGAACGATGTGACGCTAAGTTTCATAATGCCTGTTGAACCGTCAAACATAAACGGACATTAATCGACGAAAGGAGAAAAACATTTTTTAAGGACACCACGCATACACTATTAAACGCTAAAACTAATCGAAACCGTAAAAATAACACTTCAGACGAACTCCGACATCACGTTTTGAGCATCTCGAAGTAGTTTTTTCACGGGCGTTCCGCACGTCCCGTTTGTTTTCCTCGAGGAACTAAAATTACTACGAATTGAACCCATCATCATATATATATCATATATCTTGGCAACAAACGTTTTCCTCCTTCGCGTCCAGTGTCGCGGGTGTGAATTTTCGTAAAACATTGCGATTCGTGTCTACGAAAAGTCGATACTTTTAGTATCGATTAGTATTTTAGAGCCCATACTTTTTCCAGCGTGCGATTCACGTGAGATCGCCAAGCACGGCCAAGTCGATGCGGTAATTTATCTCGTATTGCCGAAAACAAATATTATATCGCCGTTCGAAACGAATAATTTCGCACGATTACTGCGGGTCGACACGCTCAATCGTACGCGTTAACGGCCGTGTACGAAACGAACGATTTTTTGTTTGTTCGTCGAGAACACTTCTCGGCCAAATCGCCGCAGATCCGACGCTACTTGACCAGCGACCTAATGATGAACAATATATAACATTATACGCCGCGATATTTTTCACCGCCCCTTCGGCAAAGTTTTTGTCTTCCCGGGCCGACAAGCTATTAAGAAATTACGACGACCGCCGCCAAAGTCTTCGAGTACGTAATATATTATAAATAACGACGGTCGGGGTTGAACGATAGGCGGCTATCATTTTCGAGTTTGGCGCAGCTTTAGCTCCACTCGGCCGATGATGACCGATCGACCACCTAACCATGTCGCGGGGAAAGAACGTATCCGTTTCGAGCGAACTCTCGGGAAAAGTGCAAAAGTGCCGCGGTACTTTTTTGGAAATCTCGACTTTATTATTTTCGGGCTAGTATAGTAGCTGGTTGTTATGACTCAAGAAACAAGCGAATTCTAAAAAAAAAAAACTTAGTAACCAATATTTAGAGGCGGTATCATGTAACTATTATTCTACCGCCCCGAAAGCCAAAAAGTGTTTCCGAAAAGAAAAACACTGTCAAATCAATACGCGTTCGTCGCTAACACTCTGTCGCTAACACTCATCTCGTAATACAAAATCGTGATAACGACAAATTGAATAATCGACAAATACGAGGAGGTAAATCCGTATAGGAGGTGCTTAATCGATCGACTGTTTAAAACGCGAATATCTGACTTTTTATTTTACCTAAAACTTTCGCGCTACGCTTCACAAACGTGCGTCGAATACGGAAGATATCATACGTCGATTTTCTCATAGCCTAAGGAACGCAATTTTTAATGAAAATAGACCTAGGTAAACTTATAGAGTAAAATCGACGAACGCGGACGATTTTCGAACGGATACTTTTGTCCTACACATCCGTCATCTCGTTCAAATATGTTTACTTCAAAACGTGTACTCGTTTCGTTTAGGTAACCTTGGATGAAATAATTTGATATAGTGAATACATGAAATATAGCATTAAAGTGAGTTATAGGAAAGTTATGTCGAAACTGGGTCTCGATGCGTACTAGTGACATTCAATTTCAACTTGTGCCAATATTTATACATGGTAAATCTAATTTAACGCCCGCATAATTGAACGTGGACGCGGAACGTCGCACAGTAGCTTCGAATTACGTAAGCCACACCGTAAAAGTGAGAGCTCGCGTAACTCGATGGGGTCACAACAAACTTTTGATCCAGAATGTTTATAACGAAAATCGGTTCAATTTATACACATACGTCACGATGTATATTGTTATTTTAATTATTTAAAACATAATTATTATACAAGTTTTAGGGTTATTACGACATATTTTAATGTCAAAAATGTAATTTTTTATCAAACAATAATTTTGTATCCAAAAAAAAAGTTCGCAAGTATTTAAATCTATTTTTGTTGAAAATTTGTATACATAAAGTATCCTATTCCAATTGATAATAATTTACAAAAATTACAATAGCAAGATTTTATTTTATGAGCTGGATTTATAGATTCAATTCACAAAAATACGTATTTCAAAATATTGATACGACCAAGTATAATATGGTTTTTACATTTTCAGTGATATAGAATATAAACAAATAGAATTTTTGGTCAAACATATTATTTTTTGTCTTAAACTGTATACGCCATTTTACCGCGTTTACATTTGCGTTGCGCTAAAAAGTACACAAATTATATTTTATATATTTTCAAAATAATTTGAACTCTACAACGTTCATTTTAAACCAACCTAATAATAATACTACCTACTCGTCGATTTAATGTAATTTGATTCAATAACTTTTGCACGCGATAAGACAGAACGGTGATTTATTGCAAACAAACCATGATTTCAATACAGTTCGGTTGTATTTATTTTTAACGCTCAGGCGAAACAAAGACTGGGTACTTTTTTTTAACTATGTTTTTAACAGTTACAATGAGTTTTAAAAAAAAAAGGGGTAACAACTTCGAGTGGGCAGCTCTTGTTGGAGATTAGCAAAGTAACTTTGATTAGTTTAAAAGTTGAAGTTTGATGTATATATATATTACATTTGTGAACAATGTGACCAGTTTTTAATTTTTGAGTTTTACCCTCGACTGAAATTTTTTCTAGACTTTTATGACGGTTTAAATGTATTCGTTCGAATAACACGTGAAAATCTCAAGTAGGTAGTTTGTATATAGTTTTTGGAGTAGTAATTGCCAACGAAAATATCGGTAAAAACAATTAGGCAATGAATACAGGTAAAAAAAAAAAAAAAATTGAATCTTTCAACAGCACAATATTACCTATAGGAATGTATTTTTATATTATTCCTGTATCGTCGTTTTGGAACACAAGTGTTGAGTATTATGTGTGACAACTATGCAGTGTTTTATCGAATAAAACCTACAAAATTATCAATACTATAAAGTTTTTTACTCAGATCCAAAACGATCGGTATCGTTTATAATTTTTATGACTTCATCCATTACAATCGTGTACTGAGATTTCAATAAATTTTACCGATTCTTGATTAGGTTACCATAACGGGAAATACAAAAAAAATAACGGTGTAAAAATGTATTTAAACCAAAATTGTAAAAACTGATTTTTGACATTTTCCCACCACTACCGCGTATAGATGAATAATAAATAAATGTCGTTTAGATCGTCTGAAAGTATGAAAACTCTAAAACGGAAACGGAATGTTTTTTGATACAATAACTTCAAAAATCTCTACACATTTCAAAAGCTCCGTGAGTCGTTCATAAAAAATTGATTTTAGTTTCACACACAAACTCGTTTAACCTTTTTTTAATGATGTGTGAAAATTTCAAACTTTTTGTTAAGAGCATTGAAAAAACGATCGAAATTTGAAAAAGTCTTTAACGATAACAAGTACCATTTAGACCTAATTTATTACCTAATGTTTTAATACTTTTTTTTTTTTTTCAGTATACAATATGTAAAGATCACGAAGCAAAAATCACCGCAGATAAAAAAAAATAAAAGTTTATTAAATTTATATTTTTGCACCTACTTCTTTAATAATATGTATAAAATAATACTTCTTTAACAACATTAAATAATGAATACGCATTTATTTCAGTAAAACAAACGTGTACCCGAGCCAGAGAGATCGTACGTGATACCTCGCGTTTCTAACCCAGATAGGTTTTAAAAAGGTCGGCAAAATATTTTTACCATGTAGGTCATTAATCGATGGCACAGCGTCAGTATCACACGGGTGACACTTTTTTGCATTCGCAAGACGCTATGATCAATAAAACGCCCGTGTTTATAATGTGCGTCGTGCAGGCCATTAATTATTATTATAATTATTATTCCGACCCGAAGAGCGTGTTAAAATTTAAAGCGCAGACAACGAAAAAATGTGTTTAAAAAGTGTAAAAGCTATGTATATGAGTTGTGTTCACGCTGAGAGGTAACACTACATATTTTAGGTGAATGATCTTGGATTGAAATGGGGTTTTCGGGGTATGAAAAGCAGTATGAAAGTGTAACACAAATCGTATTACACATTTTGGGAAAATTTCAAATTTTTAGCTCTTTGTGTACGCGCGTGCGTTATACTTATTTAACTTATTTTATACGTATAATTTTACCACCCCAATTCGTTTCTACATATCATTCAGGTAGCGTATTTTATTTAAAAGGATTTTTGCATAAAACATTTTTTTTTTGCTATGAAATCGACAAAATTAGATCTAGTCAAACGTTGAACTTACACGTGCGATTAGAAACCGAAGACCGTCATTATCGACAAGTTTCTATTGCGAGGAAAATTAGAATAACCTGCATTAATAACGAAGATGTTAATTAATCATATTTCTTATCTGTATATACCTGTAATAACAGTTTTACGGATATATTGAGTAAAAATGAATAACACGTTTAAAATATTGTTAAAAACAAATCATGCGCAAAGTTTGACTAGCTCTGATTTTGTCAATTTTGTCACTAGAAAAAAATTTTGTAGACAAAAATTTAAAAAAAATAATCTATCCGATTATGTAGAAAAAAATTGGGGTTGCCGTTAAAAAAAAAAATAAGTCGCATTACGCATGCGCGTACCAAAAGAGCTAAAAATTTGAAACATTCCCAAAATGTGTATTTTGATACTTCTTTTCATATCCCGAAAACTCCATTTCAATCCTAGGTCAAAATATTTAGTGTTACTTCTTTGCGTTGACCAAATCAAATCATACGATCGGATATTGATGGCATTTACCGGAAAAATAAAAAATGTTCACCAGTGACAAAATTGTCTTTGAATTAAATGAAAAAATTTAGTTTTAACTAATATTTAAATTTATAAAAATGTGTACATTTTTGTGAAACAAGCTACATCAATCTATTGAAAGATAATAATTTAAATAATTTCGTTGAGTTTAAATGTTTATTGTTCCGACAAAATTCTTTACTTTCGATGTTACATTAGGTATTTTTAATCATCTCTCAAGAAAATTTTCATAAACAACAAATTAATAGTTTTATAGGCCAATGTTTTTTTTTTTTTCAAGGACCGAAATAGTTTTATTGTCTTGCTTACTATATATTTATCAACGAAATACGGTACTTATTTTACATTTATTACTCAGTTGATTACCGATTTTATTAAAAAAAATTTCTGTGTCTAAAACATTATCATTACAGTTTTGCATTTAAAATATGACTGATTCCACATTAAATATAATGTACAGCCTATGCCCTATAGTATGTTGTTATATACTTACCTACGCAGTTGTTTTCAAATTACAATAATATTACGTGGAGATACAATTGATCATCGAAATTATTTATTTAATTGATTAATACAATAATTACTCATATATAGAAATAGTATGAACGTTACCGTTGTAATTAAGTTCATCTGATAATAATGTATAAACAACTTTTTTTTTTTAATGAACAAAAATCGATCAAAAAATTAACATTTAAATAATTATTATAATTTTAGTTGATTTCACACGCATGCTTTCAAAAAAAATCATTAACAAGACTTGTATAATTTACCAAATAAAATTGAACGTGCTTAATAACTAATATTTAAAAAAACAGAATGTTAAAATAACAGATTGAGTATAAAAAAAAAAAAAACAAAACAACTCATATTTTTCCATTTTCAATTATTATCAAAATTATAACAAAACAAGAAAAAATTTTAGTGAAAAAAAGTTTGTTCGAGCCGTTTGAAATGCTTTTAGATCATAAAAATTCATCATACCTTTTAGAATCTAAAATCACTGTATAATAAACAACTACCAAACAATAAAAGCGTCGATTTCATATCGCAAGGAAGTGTTTTCCATTTGTATTATTGTTTTGCATTTTTTTAAATCAGAAATAATCGCAAACCCTTGTTTTACTTAAAACTAATGAACTCTATCCATCACGCTAAGATCGTAAAACTACGTACATATAACGAGTAGTGATAAATTATAATTTAAGAATTAAATTATAATTAGTGTTATTATTATTTTTATCCAAGCTAAAGATTTGAGTAAAGAACAAACTATTCAATAATAAGAGTTGTTAATGATCACCCTTTTGGCAAACAATAACCAACAGAATAAACAAGTACACAGAAAAACTTGGATTGAATAAGAAATCCTTTCAAAATAATGCATTTTTTAAATGTACATATATGTTATATTTTTTTGTGCCTACATAAAATATGAGAAAAAAAATTTTAAGTTGTAATACTTTAAAATACTGTTAATAATTTTAATATCAAATTGTCAAAGTATGAATATTAATATTATCAATATATTAATAAAAATGTAAAAAAACAAAAGTACCTAAAACTAGTTAAACATCTCGTCGTACGTATGTCAAGTATAACTTTATCTTTAATAATTAAACTTTCAAAAAAAATATCACATTCAAATTTTTTTTTAATCAAATATATTATAATTGACTCGTTAAATCTCGTTTATACTTGAATAATTAGTAGAAATAATTTTTACTACAAATAATGTGTATATACTTCGAGTTGATAACCAGCTTGAAAAAAATGGTTTTATTCAATTCAATGACCAATCGTTAAATTTTATTATTTTATTTTGCAAAATTTTATCTATTATAGCTATATATATATACATTATTCTATCTGTAGCCTAACACGACATAAATAAATTTTGCAAAATGATGTGCATTTTAAAAATGCAGAGTGATTTGAGGTCGGTTGCGGTAAAGCTTATTGGAGTTAATACATAGTTGGTGTCTAATAATTATCGGCTATCACGCGTGACACTGAAATACCAAGTGTCCTGCAGTATCATCTGTAACAACCTACCTACCAATTAAGTAATCTTCTGATTTTTTTTTT
>CM029363.1:2984491-3110133 GCA_017140985.1 Hormaphis cornu
CCTACCGATTATCCCTCGTCGCTCATTGTAGTTGAATTATTGATCGAGCACGTCAAACAAAAAAGATCTATCGCCTTGATCCTGCATCGCTTATTACATCAAATAATAAAGTTTTTATGTGGTAAACCAAGTTTTAATCAGTGTTTTCTTCCAACACAATGGTTTATCAATACTGTTACGACTTTGAATTTAAAATAATACCGACCGCGTTAGAACTAAACGAAACAAGGGTCCAATTAAAAAGTTTTCATGCTCAAAATCCAAAGTCAGATGTAATAAATTGTTTGTCATCGAAACGATCCATTTTATGTTTTACAAAAATAAAATGAATTTTATACATGGCGTATCAAGTATGAAACACAGTAAAAAAAAGTTGGCAGATTTTATCGTTTTATTGGTACAAAAAAACATTCTTGACAAATGCTTGTAAACACTTTAAGTAAAATTCCTTATTAATAGTCAAATAGAAAATGAATAATTCAATATAATTATTATATTAATATATTATGGTATGTGTTAATTAGCCAAAAATCTAATATCACAAAATGTTTACGATGTTATGAGAATATAACTTATGTGAAGACTTCTAGCAATTTTGACTCAAAAGATTTTTGATCGGAACTCATAAAATTAACGACATTTCAAAAATTTCTTCAGAACAAAATGTACCTTTTTTGTCCGAGTTATGGAAATTGGAGAAACTACTCGTATGGCTTAAAGACCAGTGCAATTATTTAATTGCTTTTACAATTGCTATTTATTTTCGGGCGTTATAGTTAATGATCATAGTACCCAAAAGGGGTTTGCTAGAAAAAAAATGTTAACTCGAAAAATTAAATTAATTATGTAAATACTGAGTACAACACGTATCTGTCTTTATTCACATTTATTATCCAACTGATACAACCTAACCTTCCCACAAGATAGATATTATAACGTTTATTGAAAATTAATTTATAGATCACTTTTATCATAGTTTTATTTACGTAGTACATTGAAAATATCAAATATTATTCAAAATATTATGTATTATTTATAATTTTTATTCGATTTTGAACAGTGTAATGCTAACATGTATTATTTGCGCCCACCAGGTTTACCATATTTTTCCATTGAAATTCAACCGGAAGTACAAAGAATCAAATAATATTAGTTTAAATATTTGCTTTCAAATAAAAATACTGGAGTCTAAAAAAAAAGTACAATCAAATGCGAAATAAATATGAAAATAAGATGACTCGTCTTCTCTTAGAGTTGCTATAACAACGTATATACCGTATATACGTATATATAGTAGTATATACAATATTGTTATACGACGTACTTTTCAATAGGTACGTCAACTGTCAAATCAATAGTAAATCGAATTATAGAATTCGTATTTTATTTTAACAAATGCGATTCAAAATTCATATACGTATTGAGTTCTAAAAAAATCAAATTAAACGTCAAGTTTAAATATGTTAGATAATACTTCTCTTTCCGTCTCATCATCATGTTAACTATTGTTAAACATGTTAATCGTTGTTTTACATTTTTGTTCATTATTGTTTTTAATATTATCTTGTTCAGAATGTTATTTATCAAAATAACAAAATTTTATAATTTTATGTAGGTAATCGGTACAATGTACATTGTGTTAATTTCAAATGATTGATAAATTGTTTTTGCGTGTTATAGAAAACCCCAAACAAACAATACATACAAATAATCCGAATAAATAAAATTAACTTGACAGTTATAAAGTAATGTGTATTGCAAATAAAAAAAATGTATGTTAATGTGATTTTACATTATAAGTTTAAAAAGTTATTATTTTTTCAAAGGCGGCTTTTATATTTAAAATATTGAAACATTTTTAATTTAAATACAATTATAAGTAAAGCAAATAAATGTAAATTTTACAGCATAAAGGTGTTGTATATTATAGTAATAACTATAATAAATGTAACTTATACAACATTGAAAATTATCTTTTATAGGTAATTTTAAAATATCGTTTTTTTGCCAATCAATATTGCAAGTATGGTCAGAATAATAATTGTATAGCAAATTTATCCTAAACATATTCAAATCATTTTTAAACGCGGACGAGAAAAAATAAATATATTTAATATAATAAAACCTCGAACAAAACCCTTAAAAAGACATTTTTCAAGATTAAATGTTTTCATAAATATATATTAATATATTATGCTAAGTTCATAAAAGGAGGACATCAAATGCGCTGTAATGCAATATGCCTTGTCAACAAAGACTTAACACTCAAAATAAGGACGGTTTATAATTTCAGTTGACGTACATGCCGAGGCTTTTCAGTTTTGAGTAAATTACTTTTGAAAAGTAATACAGTTTCATTTGTATGAAAACAAAACCCTAACCACAGCGGAGACACCTGATTAAAATGTCCTTGTTTAATTTAACGTAATAAACTTCTTGTACCAAACACGTGTTGAAACAAAAATAATATTATCATCTTTAGTTTTAACCATTACTATATGTTATGTTCGACGTATTCGTTTTTAACTGATTTGACTCGAGTCGATTACACGCATAGTTG
Source organism: Hormaphis cornu (assembly GCA_017140985.1). Classification (NCBI taxonomy): domain Eukaryota; kingdom Metazoa; phylum Arthropoda; class Insecta; order Hemiptera; family Hormaphididae; genus Hormaphis; species Hormaphis cornu. The sequence goes on from CM029363.1 coordinate 2,987,052, forward strand.
TGGACACATAATAATAAACGTCAGATCTACGACCTACTACGACGTAGTGTCTATAAATGAAGTTACAAACTAGAATTATTTAGAAATGTATCTTTCGCCCAAAAATATTGAAAACGTTTAGTTAGCTGAATAATCTGTAAATCCTCCCACGCAGACATTAGAAACCTATGTATTGTGTGTATTTCAAACAGTCGCACAATAAAGCGTAGGCACATTTCACAGAACCGTGAGCAATATCGTATGGTATTGTGTTGAGAGATCGCTCGCATCAATTTCACATGAAACAGTTTAGGTAATGCACAGAAATTATGTAATACAAATTACATTGAATTCATTTTGCAGCGATTCGTTTTGACGAAATGAAATTGAGGGAAAAAAATTTACGGCTGCTGAAAAAACAACGGGAACTATATAATTTTTGCGTTTCACTCGCCGAAAACCGTTGAATTTAAACAACGCTATGGATAAAGTAATGTCGAGATATTTTCAAACAAAATGCAGACGTATGAGCTACTCGAAAAATATACTTATGTAAAACCAATATTAAGTGATCGGGTATATGGTACAGTCAGAGAGGTGTGATTAGCGGTTTTTGGTCCTACCGTTGAATAGGGCGTCTCCCAAATTTGCCAACGCTTAGTAGTGACGACGCAGGATCGTTTTCGAAGTATAAAACGAAAAATCTGTTTTAAGTTTTACTCGTTATTATTCGTCTCTATGTTATGTAAGCGTTGTAAATAGGTTAGGTGAAACAATAACAATGAAATTCCAACGTTCGCACACGGATAGGTATGATGTGAAACAAAAAAATCGAAATACAAAAGAAAAAAACGATGTGCCGGTATAACAAATCGATCAAAAAAAAAAAACCACTACTCATCGATACGTCACGATGAGGTCGTTTGTACAGTGGTAACCAAGTACACTAGATACGTACCTACTTACACGCAAATTACGGTCTCGCAAAGTGAAAATTCTAAACGAAAGCGTTCTCGACGTACACGCGTCTATTGTAATCGGATGTTTCGAACTTTGACGACCGTTTTTCCTCGGCGAGCCCGGGCCGAGATTAAAAAATAAAATCGATAAAAAACAAAAAAAAACGACGACAAGACTGTCCTCAAATCCAATTTCGTTTTTTTTTTTTTTTTTACTGACCTACTAGTGTATGTATCACCTGATCAATATTATAATGTGTATAATACCACGCGTCACGGTAGATAGACGTCTCCACTGGCGATAAGCCGCAGTTCGGTGTTATTAAACCCCGCGGGCAAAAGCGATACCGGGGGATGAAAGAAAATTGCCTTTTTTCCCTTTTTTTTTTTTTTCATCCCTGCTGCGAGGCCCGTCGGCGTGTGGTGTTCTTGTTTGTTTTGACGGAACGTGTATTAATTGATTCGCGCCGGCCTCGTCTGGCCAAAAAACGTAAACGTGCGCCGACCATTATTTAATAATAATAATAGTACAAAAATAATATTAATAATAATATGCGTATCGATCACACCGGTGCTTCCGAGTGCCTCTAAAAACGGCCGAAACAAGAATTAAACAACAACCGCGGTAGTCGATACTGCGAGGGTGGGTGCGCGCTGTCCGCGTACTTACCCACTCGAAACGACGGCAGTGCAACGCAGCGGTTTTTAATACGGAAATTTCTAGTGTTTTTTGAGTACATCTTAAACACTGTGTCGTAAAAATTGATACAGAAATATTTTTCGTGGAGATTTAAAGCAAATTTATATATCTTAACAGCCAATGACGTAAAATAAAATAGCAAACATTGTGGCTGGAGGGGAATAATTCGTTTGTGTAGTTTCACTTTTATCGTGATGCGCCGCGACTCAGCGTAATGGTAAATTGTATTTACCAATGTTAGAACAGGTACTGACTTTTACAATTCAAAACGAATCGATTCAAAGAACATGATTCGTATGTAATCAGGTAAAAAAAAATACGAAAAAAAGAGTACGCGCGTCAAGAAAGTATTGGTGTACCCGGAAAAAAGGACCCGGGAAAATGGGTACCCGGAAAATAAGCGTTAAAGATAAAAGTATTTCGAGGTATACTACACTAATTGTTTATTCGAATAATATACGATATTATCACAACGTGTTCTAACCGCTCTTTTTTAATGACGAATAAAATTAATAATTAAAAACGAATTTGAATTTGTAGTTACAACTATTGTAATTCGATTTTGTATGATTAAATTTTATATACCAATACTTTTTGACGGGTATTTTTTTTTTCCGGTTACTAATACAAACATACGTCTCGAAACAAAGAGATTTTTAAACAAACGTATCGGTAGTGCCGAATCAATACAATAATTTTTTTTTTTCGCTCTACGAATTGTCATCGCTCCTATACAAATTACAAAACACATGTTTTAATCGACCTATACCAAATTTAGATTCGAAAAATAAAAGATAAAGTTCATGAGGAATGCTTAAAGAAATGTTTATGCCGAAAATACCATCTATTCAAAAATCGACGCGAAAAGCGCTGTGCGCCGATAAAGAGAGTACGATGGTTCGGGAAAAATTTTGAATTGTTAAACGTGTTTTTTCAGGGATTATTCTGAAATATAGCAGCAACGTCATGATTCTTTGGAGTACCTACCACGCTACAATGACGATTTAATTTTCGTCTAAACGCCTAATAGCCGCGGGATAAAATTGCGAGACTTTAATTGGTCCTACTGTATACAAATCTGAAAAAAGATTTAAACTTGTTAAAACGCTTTCTATTGAGCTCAATCGAAAGCATTTTTCGTAATATTCGATAAGTTCAAAAGTATTCGGTAAAAGTCAAAAGAAAATTCTTTTTCCAAATCTTTAAGACTCAATTTTAGGTATAAACTATTCCATAAGTTGCAGATTCAAACGAAAAAAATCGTTCGGTCGGTCCCTTAAAAAACACATTCGAGTATTATAAACTTCTTTCAGAATCCGACTGTTTATCAACACACAGTATAGTCTCCCGCGTTTTAGTCGATTTGGCTAAGTACGGCGCTAGGTGTTAAATGCCCTCAACTATATTTTATTAAAAGTCACCATTAGTAGTACATTTATGTTAAGGATAGCATCCATAATACGTATTTGATCATTTTCGATAATACTCTGTAATAGGTTTAAATGAAAGTAGGGTAATACATAACACAAATAATTTATTAGTACACTTTCTGAGTACAGGTATCACACCTACCAAAAAGATACAGCCGGAAATTCTCATAAAAATGTAAGAAAACGTTGCTAAACTTCACTCGGAACTGTTTGAAGAATAAAATGATTTATTATTGCTATCAAAATGACAATACAATGCTGGCTCGTATAACTCTTAGGTTGACCCAAACAAAATCGTTCTTCAAACGCTCTATGATTTATTATCGTTTCAAAGTCTATAAAAATAATACTGCAGCAGGCTTGTGTGTTTGTGATCCACAAAAAAAAAATCAAAAAAAGTGACTCGGACACAAAAAAATGCTAATACAGGTCCGTGCTATATGTTTTGAGTAAAGGGAAGATTGTACATAGCTTCTAAACGCAAGCTTGTTTTTTCACAAATACATTAAAGAAATAAAATTATTAAGCGTATACTGCAGTAGTAAATATATGTGGTTAAAACCTTAACTACATACTATATACCTACGGTTCTAAATCGTCGTATAGAAAAAAAAAATTAAACTGAAATTTTTAAAATTTATTTTCTAGTTATTTTTAATTCAAAAAATATTTTTGCAGCGAATTAAAACAGTCGATTTCGATAGTATACTGTAATACCTATGAGACGTTTTGAAGTATTTTGAATTTGCTTTGAAATTTTTTTTACTTACTTTTTATAATCGTGCACCTTTGAAATTGTATTTTGAACGTCATGATTTATTACTATACTTTGTATATTTTGTGAAATATTGTAACGTATAATAACATCCAAGCTCGGTTATGATACAGTGCGCTGACGTGACGTTTGAAAAGAATATCTTGTACATTTAACGGGGCATAAATAACTCTTAAAATCAATAAATTTCAAAATTCTATACACGTTTCGTTCGAAATCGGTCAAAACCTATTCCGATCGGTACGTTAGTTTTACCCGTTTCGATATAGAAAAATTTCAAACGATTAGAAGCACTTTTAGAAAACTAATTTTTCGATTTTTTTTTGGATCATCACAGACAGTTTTTTGTTTTTACAATAAATAGCGTGAAGTAAAATGCCGCCTCGATTGAACTATCCGTTTTCGGAAGTTATATTATACGAAAACATTGTGGCGATCGGCAAGGATACGCGAAAAAGTGTTTCCAAAAAAAAAGAAAACACGAAGAAAAAAAACGCGTCGTTGTGAAATCAACGTTACTCTCAAAATTTAAAACGTCACACTTTAATTGGAAAAGTTTTACTCGAAAATTATTTACCATAAAAAGTGTTATAAGGGCCGACAAACACGTCGTACAAACACCCTGTAAACGTTTTAACGTGTGTACGAACTGCCGTTTATTGTTATAAATTAGTAAAATTTAATTTTACGCGCGAGCAGACAAAAACAAGCGTACCCGAGTATAGTAAAAATGTAAAAAATCGAAAAACAATCGATAAAATACGCGTCGTTTACGATATTTCTAAACTGTAATCAATATTGGACACCTTTAACCAGGACCGTATTACCGCTTAGGCTGTGTAGGCTAAAGCCTAGGGCGGCAAATTTTGAAGGGCGGCAAATTTTTTTTTGAGAGTTTTACGTATCACGTACGTTAGAAGTAAAATATCAATACCTATGAAAATTAGGCGGTAAATTTATTTCAGCCTATGGGCGGCAAAAACCTTAATCCGGCGTTGCCTTTAACTGTACATATAACATGCTAGAACGTGGTTTAATCGATTTTTTTCCCCCAATTTTTTCGAACCGGCTACAACTCACTCCCGAAGCGCAACGAGGTGCAAAAAAAACGTGTTGATTCGACACCGCAAGCGTAAAATACGGCGACCCCGATTTTCGCCCGACACCTCAAACAGACGACCGTTCGTCGAACAGACCGCAAAACAGTGATGTATATTACGAGTATTTATATCCGCCAAAACGAAACTTTCCGGTGTACTACTACCGGCTGTAAAGACTCACCTTTTTTTTTTTTTACGTTTTTCTTCTTCTGCTGTGCGACAAACTCGACGAACCCGGCGACGTCGCGGCGCGTTCACCGATCGTTCGACGTCGGGGGGACGTCAGCCGTCGTCCGACCGCCGCGCGAAACGAGCTCGTCGCCATCATCGCCGTTCGGAGGCGCGCAGCGTATAGCGGCGGCGGCGAACGTTCCGCGGGCGAACAGAAAATGCACGCGGAGCTGTCGGGCGCGCGCCGCCGCCGATTGTCTCCGCCCGTGTGGGTGTACTATACGGCTCTACAACCCCGCTCGGCCGGTCGTAACAAGCCCGGATTAAGGGGGGGGGGGGCAGAAGGGGCCATGGCCCTGGGCCCACGGATATTAAACAAAAGTGGGCCCCTGGCGAATAGTACTTTTTTTATTAAATCAGAAATATTAAAATTGTTTGGCCAAAAATTATCTTAATCCGGGCTTGGGTCGTAATATAACATTTTATTGCGGTTAGATCATCACACGTTCAAAAACGGTTCATCGAATGCGATTTCAAACGCTTATACAACATAATTTCATTTTTCATATACGACGACGACGATAATACATTACGTCGAGTTTTTTTAGCCGCGCGTACCTGTAAAATGCGCGGAGAACATCCGTCGGTCGAAAAGTCGTTACTGTTCTAGCTAGCAGCTCTGCTCGGCGTGGTTTTTTTCGAAAGCAGCGATTAAACATCGTTGTTGAACGCGTTTAAACCGTTACGGCGGGCGACCCAACCACAAACTACCACTCACGCGACGTGGAACGGTTTTCATTATTGAACACCACTAAAATGGTGAAACTCTTGAGCTGTGCGGTTAAACTCTCCATGAAGAACGATGATACACCGTCCCGTTTCTCTGTGCGGATGACGACGACGTGGTCGATAGAGAGAGATTCTCGGGGGGGTGCATCATAAAATATATCGCTGTTATAACGCTTACCATCATTGTCGTTATACTCAAAATAAAAATTTTAAAACGATCCGGTCGCCACGATTATTATTATTATACTGCAGGGTTACATTTTTTCGGTGCGTTCTTGTACGAGAATAAATAGTGTTCTCTAACCGGTTGCTGCGCTAACGAGGGTCAACAACGTTGAGTACACGACATTTTTTCAACAAAAATATAGCGAGCAATTTTTTAATCGCCTGTAGACTTACAATACTTCTGTACGGAAACCTTCCGACCCGGTCGAGTGATTCCGTTTTAGATTCTCTCACTGAGACGTATTGGTCGTATATCACACGATGTGTTTTCTCGCTTTTTTCACCACGTTTCTTCGACAACGCTCCGACTCTTAGCTGCGCACGGACGCGTATTGACCGCCTATGAAATTAAAACGGTAAAAAAAAACGTGAAAATTCACGGCAAACGTGTTTTTGACATTTGGACTTTCCGCGAAAATGATCGGAATAAGCTTTCACGGAGTATACGCGGGGCTGATACGAGTTTCGAGAAAACTTCCGAGCCGAGTATGGAACTTTGAAATATTCATTTTTTTGAAATTTAATTTTCCACAAAAAGTATTGAGAATTCAACAACGAGAAGTTTCAAACGTGTAAAAACACGCTACTAAAAATTTTTCGAACATCCGCAGTGACAATTTTTACACTCGGTTGTCTAAAGTCGGAAAATCGGTCAAATACCTTGGATTTTATTTTGGAAAATAATTTGTGACTCGCACGAACTTGTTGTTTTAAGACTCGAAAATGTCGTGTAAAACAAAATTTGCTATCTGAACGAAATAATACTCGAAATACGGTACATTTGGAAAGCGTGTAAAATACGTATTGAAAAACGGTGTTATTCCGATTATGAGAATTATGGAATCCCGCACTGTCGTGTGCAACTGTAAACGCGATAGCTGGCAACTCCTCGAATACGTACACAACAGAATCTCATTTTTGAAGGCATCGATTATTATCGTTAGGTAATCATAGGTATTAAAAATAACGCGTTCGAACCACACGACTTCTAGACTAGACACAACACGATCTTTCCAAAACGCGGTCGCCAACCCGTCAAACTGTATAGGTGGTACCCACGAGACCTAGAGCGATTTGGGCTTTTTTAAAAGCTTTTAATTCTTTTTATTATATTTTACGAATTTCTCGTCTACGCTCGGCGTCAAAAGCCCGCGTCATGATAACACAACAATTAATATCCAGCTCGTTTTGACGAATCGCAATATCGCGCGGTATTTTATCGTGGATACCGATAAAATAAATGCGTTTATGCGTGATGCGGCGACGGCGCCTTCCGGACGACTTTCGGAAACGCCGCGGGCTCTCCTCGTGTATCTCGGAATGTATTTTTTCGTCGGCGGCGACACACGGTCAAGTCCGTGATGCATCGACCAAGTTTCGATTTTGCAAATCGTAATCGTATCGCAAAAAACAAAAAAACTCGTATTTCGTTTGAAGCGTTTTTAGAAAATTGTTACACGTTAGCCGTAATTTTTTTTGCGTTTTAGGTAGAGAATTTGACTTACTTTTTTTTATCGTATCAATTTTGAACTTTCAAATTTGAGACCGGGTCAGGTCGTGTCAGGCCCAAAGCGGCGTAGTATTAAGTAAAAGTATTGAACGTCAATGTAAAATTAAAAGTTCATCAAATATTCAACCCGCGCGAACTGACAAAATTTAATTAGCATTCACTCCTCCCGAGTTTATAACGGTCAAAAACTTGGTAAAAATTAACTGCCGACAAATGACCACGTTTTTGGTTTTTTTCAACACATTCAGAGATAGTTTTAATAGCGTAATTACGCGTTGCCAACCTTTTCGTCAAAACATTTTTCGGAACAGGGTTGTTTATACGGTCGCGATAAATGGAGGGACAGAGGTGGTGGCTGACACCAAACAGTCAGGGGGGAAACGCAAAGGAGAAGCACAAGTTAACAAAACGCGCATTATTATTTTAAATAATATTATATTCAAACGATTATGGCAAAAGCTAAACAAAAAATATGCTTGTGTAAAAAACTCACCGAATAAACAAATTTGTTAAACTGACTTTTTGGACGCGATTTTACAATAATCCTAGTATAAAAATATAGAATCAGATCAGAGTATTTTAATACAATAATAGCGTAAGTAACAACACAATACAATATTATCTACTTATTGTCATAAGTTATATTAAATCATCTCGTACATCGTTAAGTTTAAAAAAGTTACGGCTTGATGATAAATGCACGTACAGCACCCATTTCAAAAAATTACAAGTGTAAAATCTTAAGTACTATTCACGTACGAACGAATACAATAAAAATATTGTGAACACAAACAAAACTATATAAATCAAAAAAAATTTAAAAATATATATATATCTATTATATAAACAAAATAATATTGAAAATAAAACGCTAACATTAAAATTTACTTTTTCCTTTTTTTTTTTTTTTTTGATCAACCAAAAATAACCAAACGATAATATTTTTTTAACGTAAATAATAATCATAAAACATGAAAACAATAAAACGAATTAACAACAAAAAATGTGCGTATTTATCATTAATTTTGGAATGTAAAAATTTCCAGTAAAATAATTAACTTTATGCGAGAACTTTATCATCCTACATTATTATAAAAGTAATAATATTTGTATTCATATATATATGTATTTTTTAATAGCATTTTATACATTGTTGGTAAAAAAATATTTAAAAGAGTTCGCAGAATATTGATCGAAATGTTTACAAAAGTAATGTGCGATAACTGATTGAGTTTGTCGAATAGATATACACACACTTTTTACTATTAGGTCATGTAGTTGTTGTTTGTTTTCTGCACACTGTTTAAGGCCACACTTTGTTGAACAGATCCATAAATGAATCATAAATCATGAAAGTTATTCCGACGTCTAAGCACACTCTGCTCAGTCGAGGTACAGTTCCTTTGTAAAACCTTAACATAAATAATTAAAAGAATATACAATTACCACACTGTTAAAATAAAACAAACAAAAAAACAAGTATTTGTGTTAAAATAATGTACGACCGTGGAGTATTGTAGTTTCCTCATATATACTTTTTAGTACGTAATATTTTTTTTTTTTTAGTCACCTTGATTTGAAAAATTAACTTCATAACAATTTTAATTAGAAAAGTTATTTTTTAACAGTAAAATCACGAAACAAATTTTCTATGATATACATTATTGCACTATGCACTTTTGAGGAAGAAATAGTTGTCAATATCAAATGGATTGTTAAAATTGTTAAACAATATATTTCACCAGAGTTTATGTTTCTTATTAGTTATTTATGTATCGTAAATACGGTATTAATTAATATCATAACTATAAATTTAAAACTTATGAAATTGGTTGTTTGAAGAAAATTGATTAACTTAAGTATTTAGATTTTAAGTGCACGTTTTTAAATGGTATTATTATTGAAAAATTTAGGAACATTTATGGCATTCTAATTTCTAATATTTAGGTTATAAAGAACAAATTATTTTAAATGGATAAAATTTTTTACAAAGTTAAATTGCCCAGACCCTTTATACTTTGGCTTGTTATTATTAATTTGTTAATAAACTGTCAAAACTAATATAAATATATGACGTTATAATGAACAAATTATCATAATATATATTACGTTTTATTTAAAATTTACACTTAGGTATTTCCTGAAAAACAAATAAAAAATGTAATTAAATAGAAAGACGTTGGAAATTTTCTCAAAATTTAACTTTATTTAATACAGATCGAAATGTAATAGCCTATTAAGAAGCCTATTAATTTTACAACAAACATGGTCATAAATATGATTTTAATCATTACTTACGCTGAAGGCCCTTCATTTTTCCATATTTTAACCATACAATCAACTGTGCTTTTGTACTTTTTGGCCTCCAACCCTTGCATACGCGTCTTGACAACGTCTAAAGGCGTATTACCATAAACGCTAGCAGCGCCAGCAGCCATACCAAAAACTCCAACTAAAAGTTTTGGGACTGGTTTGTTAGGGTCATCACCCTTGTACAGATTTTTCAACGCGCCCATTACATAGAATCGAATCGCTTGGTTAGTACCTTGTTTTAATATTGTAGGCATCAATCCTTGATAAACACCACTAATACCTATAAAATTGAATAATACATACAACGTTAATAGTATATGGTTGACTGTGATGATAAAATCAACATTTATGGCAGTATGGCATACTTACATGACATCATTAAAATATAAGTCTTAATCAACTTGTTATTAGACAAAAAGAAAAGTGCATCTCATAGTTATTCAAATAAAATAATAAACTTATATAATAGATACGTTAGATTTAGCAGGTTTGTCATATTAGGACTTTTTTAATAGGTTACTTCATTTAAAAATATGATTAAATTATTTGTTATTTATTTCTTCCTTGGAAAAAAGAACAAACTAAGTATGTAGTAATATGAACACAACAAATTTTACAGCTAGTTTAAGATTGCACATAATTTCGTAAATACATTTATGTATAAAGCAACTACTTTACTATTAAAAAAAAAAAAAAAAAAAAATTAATGTATGAACAACGCCAAACAAAATACGTGTATTCAGAAATCCAAAAAATACATTTATATATTATAAATTGTTATAATTTTAGTTGAAATATGTTATTGATTTTTCATAACAGCCTGTAACAGATTTTAATTTTGCTTTTTGTACAAAATATAATTTAAAGCTAAACAATATACATGTTGTAAACATAAAGAAAATTATGTTTTACATTTTTTTTTATATATGCAAGCATACGGTACAAGATGTAGGGTTTACGTTTTTTTTTTTTAGTTTGGTACAAAAATTGTCACCCTTCAAAATGTTCTATTCAAATTTCCAGCCCTGCTAACAAATAATACTAGTATAATAACTTTTAAATGTATTTATTTTTTAGTTTAGACAACACCCAAGTATTATAAAAACACTATACATATTTTCTATTTTTAAAAACAGTATGCAACTTTAATTTTGATTAGTTTTAACGTTTGCTACAAGATATAACTCAAAATAATTGTTTGTAAAATTCAAAACTAAGAATAACCTAGTGGCGATCTAGGTACTCTCTAAATTTTTACAAATAACACATTACAAATATTAATTTTCATTAAATATTTTACTTCTAAAAATTTTAGAGTCCAATTCATTCAACATTATTTTAATTTTATATTTGTAATAAAATAAATGTATGAATTATTTTAATTTTAATAACATTTCAAATTTAAATTAAGATTTTTTTAGTATTCATTTTACTTGAGTATTATTCATAAATTATAATATCTAAAAAAAATAGTATAAATTGACAATAATTTTGTATTATAGTAACCTTGTTCTCTGATGATAATACTAGTTCCATGAAAAAAACCTTTGAATCTAGGTTTTTCTAGACGCTGGTCATTAATGAATTTCACTTTAACGGTTTCCATAGGGGTGACTGCAAGTATGGCTTCAGAAACACCAGCGCCAAGTCCACACAGCACTCTTTGAGTAGCTGTTAGTTCTCCTTTTCCTCCGGTAACTTGGGTGCTTAGTGCTTCAAAAGCTCCAAACCTATTGATGATTCACAAAAACGATATCATATTGTGCATAAACATTTTAGTTTATCTATAAAATTTACCTAACAGCTGACTTAGGAATAGATCCGTAGAGCAGTACACTTAGTCCACGATAAAGACCAAAAACGCCATGGCCTTTAACAGTCTTTTTAATACAGTCCAAAATACCGTTGTATTTTCTGGCACCAGCTTTTTCATCAAGCTGAATTTGAGTTTTTACATACTCAGTAGGATAAGTAATACAAATTTCTATACCGCCAGTGATTCCACCTTTATAACAAATTAAAAAAAATAAGCATAGCATTCATGAACAATTTAAAGAAGATTTCTCAAAAGCTGTTAGTTTAAACGTACAGCCATATATTACAAAAAATATTATACTTAACAACTAACAAGTAGTTAAATCCATTTATGAACAACACTTATAATAAGTATTACAAAATTAATTAGTTGTGATAAAAAAGGGCTATACCAGACAATAAGAAGAACCAAATATGAAATTTGAAATACCCACTTGTCAATGGCTGGGAGACCAAAAAGACAAATTTAAGTAACGAAAAATTAATTTAAAAACATAGAGTTTACTTCATTAATGACCATAGAGTATTTCTACACTATTTCTAAACTGATAAAAAAAAAAATTTTTTAAAATAAATTATTAAATTTTAATAATTAAAACGTCTTAACAACTTAACATCTACCTAAATTTTCCAAACGTAATACCTATTCTACAACAAAATGTTAGTATTAGTAAAAAAAAACCCATATATCAAGAATTCTATATGTTTATTTGTAAATTGTTTTTTCAAAATATTTTTTTCATCTGAAAAGTATTCAGTTTTACATTAAATAAGTAGTTAAGTCAGTGGAAAAGAATTAATGAACTGTGAAAAATAAAATTCAAGGTTAAAAAGTATATGATCCCAATGACCTTGGTATGGAATTGGTATATTAATTATTAAAATATAACTCTTATCTAAGAATGGCGAACACTATTTTAACCTTAAGGACAAAATTAATGCATCTTAATATATATTATATTATAAATAATGAGTTTCAATTCATACTTTATAAATGAAATGAATTGCACATATATAAATAGAAAACAAATGTATTGGTAATTTCTATGAATTTTACTTAAAAATTTCTGATTAACCAATATTACAGACACACAACCATTATTCTTCTGCTTCTTATTTCTTGCTTTAATCAGACATAACATAAATATTATTCCAAGTAAAATTATGGTCCGGGTTATGGTCCATAATGAAAGTAAATTTATAAGTCCACGCAACAATTTTTTTTAACTACCTACCTTCAATTGTATCATCTAAATATATTCAATTTTATGTTAAATTATATTTTAAGTATATATTATCAATTAATTTACATTAAATTATACTATATGTTAAATTTAAAATATAGTATACGTGTTTTAGGTAATAGGTAGTTTCGAAGGTAGTTCTAAAACATGTTACACAAGAGACAGGATAATCTATAACAATTATATAATTGATAAAACTGAAAAATTAAATAAGAGACATTTTATTTATATATTTTTTTTTTTTGATTTAAGGACTTGAATATTAACTAAAGTAATTTAAAACAAATAATAAATACAATTTTAAAGTAGATAAATTGTTATTAGGTTGGTACACTAGGGAACACACGATTTTTTGATATTTTACTACACACTAACTAAAAACGTCCATCACTATAATATAGACAGGTCGCAATAAATATGAGTTTGGAGTAATCTGAACGCTCGAAATCCAAAATTTTCTTTGTTATAATTACGCATTAAGATGAATATACGATATTGAATATAAACTAAAGAACTGATTTGCTATACAAATTGAAGCTCAATAAATGGCCGACTTTTTTTATAAAATAGAAATTTAACTTTTTGTTAGGTAAGTAATAATTTTTCCATAACAACTAAGAGTTGGTCGCCAAATATCATGGATGTGAACCAGAACTGTTTTCTGGTCTACTTTGAGCCCCGCAGTAAGAGTAAAAAATATTATTTAAATACACCCGTAGCCAAACTATTGTTTAATTCGACCAAACGTAAAATCATAAAAACATTCACTCGAATTTTATTTAAAATTCTCAAAAATATAATTTTTTACTGTTAGGCGGGTAGTAATAACTAATCATAAACTAATTTTCAATAAAACAATTAATTTTATTTATTTGAAATAAGCAATAGGTAGGTAGGTATCCTACGTTCTACACTGTTTTTTTTTATGATACAATAAGTACAACAAAAATAAATAAAATGATTAGTGCACTTTAAACCGTAAACTACACGTATTATGTAGGTACTAGTTTTTGTCACAACTCAACACCACAAACGAATCGTGTTTGTCTACCTATATAAAGTATTATATTATATATAATCAATGATTTTATATGTTTAAGTAAAGTAGTCTAATTCTAAGAATTTAACTACCTATGACACGATAATAAAACACCGGCTAAATACGATAAAAAATAATGAAAAGTGAGTGACGATCGCAAGCCCAGTAACGCGACTGCAGTGTTATACTCTCAACTACACAATGGCATAAAACCGTTTTAAGAACAGCTAAACGTTGCTTTTAATTCTACACTGATTATAGATTTCGTACTTACTACAAAATGGGTATATTTGTGTACTGTTTGCACAAAAGTAGGTAAAAAGTATTATTTTTGAATTGAAAACAATTTACTACACGTATTTACTGTTTTAATCGTTACTATACCTACCTGCAACTCATATAAGTGAAAAGCTGTCACAAGGTAATAGCGAGAGTAACGGTTATTATTTAACAGGCTTTTTAGTGAAATTGGTAAGTACTTTTTACTTCGAATTAACGGGCAAGAAACAAGGTGAAATTTCTTTGGTATATCTAACTCATCGTTATACGTACGAAATCGAGGTTCGATCGATTTGAACGCGAGAGGTTGAATTTTCGTAACTAATTTGCGATAATCGTGTCGAGCAACGTTTTGCGATCGCGTTACGATATTTATGTGGCTCACCGGCAATGATTCCTTTCATGCCCTTGTTGGATCCGCCGGCTGGTGCGGCCGCTCCGTACGTTGTCATCAACGGCCGGTAGAAGGGACTGGCAAACGCATTTTTCCCGTCCATTTTGCTCGCCACGGTAATACACAGTCGTTATTAAAACAAACAAATACGTGAAAATAAAACTGTTGAAAGGAGTACAAAAGATAAATAACGAAAAAGTTATAAACGACAAACTCGGTCCATCACAGACACGACAAGACTACGACGAATAAGTTATTCTTCAGCTCTGAAACCTGCAGCGTGGTCGACCGAACTATAAAACCGACTTTTTTCATTAAGATTTTTTTTTTTTTTATACATAACATTATCGCGTTGCGTCGACGGCAAATATTACATTTTTCATATAATTGATAACACGGACCGGTCGCACAGCTGGCTCTCGGACAGCCCGCGGAGGTCACTGGAAGGACGTCTGGACGGCGGCTTTCACGGGCTTTGAATTTTGTCCGCTGACGTATTGTTGTTAATATAAAATTCGTTGTACGACTCTAAAACAGGAAAACGAAATATTAGTACTGTTCTTTTTTTACTATAATTTACTGTCGCGACGAATTGGCCCACAGAAATAAAAACGCGGAATTTCATTAGTTCTGGCGGTGTACGAGACATAATAATTATTGAACGTTTGAAAAAACGGGTTCCGCGTGTACCTACATCTTGTCGGACGGGCTATAGTGTGGTGACACGGAATGAGTCGTTTCTTTTTAAAGCACCTGAATCGTTTTTGTGTGAAAGAATGACGGTTTTGCCGTCCCAAAATCGTACGAAAACGTGTTAAATTTTCTGTTTCTAAAAATGTTTTCACCCGGTGTTCTAACTATACACTAAAATTATTCGTCCGAAGGCCACTGTTATTATTAAAAACATTCGGCGGTGTTAAACTATTAATATTACGAGACTATTTTTGGAAAGAACGTAAAAAAAAATAATGGTACCTACCGCTACGTAAAAGTGAACAGTTAGAAAAAAATAGTTTTTCAAGAAAACAATTCGTACAAAAAATACCGTCTTCAAAACTCTGTGTGTTATTAAGAGAGAAATTCTCTTACTGCACACGGTAAACAACTTGAGGACATAATCTTGTGGAAAACAAAATCACTATCCGCAACAAAATAAGTAACGATAAAACGATGTCTTTTTTTCGGATACAAAATAAAATAACACGTTGTGATGTACAAAAGATATTTTTTCGTAATTATAGTTATCAAGGTGGATCTATGGATTGGTTGTTATAACACGTAAAAATTGCAATTACAAGTACATCAGTCACAAATTTTGTATTTTTTTTTTTGTAAACTATTTGATGCGTTTTTCAACTAACTCGCACCATATTAATTACCACACTTTAATAAATATTCTAATGAAATTTAAAAGTAGGACGTAGGCAAAATAAAAATGAAAGTTGCTGGTAGGTAAATGTTTTTTTTCGTCAAATCTATCGAAATAACTTCTAAACTCTCTGGACTTGAAAAAATTATAACAAATAATGATATGTTTTGAACAAAAATGTCGAAATAACATGTTGCTAACACGTCTATATAATTATTAGGTAGGTACGATGGCAAATGAAAATAAGTGCGTAGTTAATATAATTGAAATGCTGCAAACACAAATATTTAATTAAGCAAAATATACAATGTCTATTATGTGAATATCATAAACCACCGCATGCTATTTGACGGTAAATATTACAATGGTAATAAATAAAAAAATCCTAAAAATTGTGTAAGCAATAAACACCTAAATATTATTCTACACCTACTAACTACTATTAGCACCTAAATCCAATATAGTTTTTTTGGGACGTTATTAAGTAACTATAGATACCTAGATTTACCTAGATAATTAGGTAACTTGCATAAATAATTTTTGTTTATCGATGGATTATTTTTGGCAATTACACGTTTCTTGTTCAATGTACATGCTAGTATGTGTTTGGGTTTTGATACATTTGGTTCAGCTAAATGGTAAGAATTCGATAAAAAAAAACATTCAAATATATACCAGTAATATCGTTGTACCTTTACAGTTGTACCACAGACTATAGGAATATTCCTATAGTCTGTGGTTGTACCACAGTCTACATCTCGGTTAAAATGTTGCAACTAGTAAACTATCACCCACATTGATTTGTGTTATTATCGATATTTTCAGATTCGATCACACATGATGATCTTAAAGTTGCTTGTGGCATTAAATACAAACCTGTGCAGGACATCAACTTAGACACCGTACCTGACGCGTGTACATCTGTAGTATTGAGCAGCAAAGAATTTCCAGGTACATTCAATTGTAATTTGTAACATTCAATTTTATTTATTAACAAAAACACTTTCAGTTGAAGTAATTTTTATAAAATACTTTTATTTATTTATTTTGTACAGTACTGTAAAAAAAATCAATTATATGAATTGTTTTGTAAAAAATGTTCACACATGTATAGGGTTATGTGTGATTTTTGGTACCCCTAGTTATTATGTAGAATTAATAATAATCGATTAAAAATATTTCTTCTATGAATCGCTATACGTGTATAGGTGTGAGTGCTATGAACACTATGATGTCCAGTCAGCGGAAGCTTCCTGTACTTTTAGTTGTCGACGATATCCCAAACGATTTGTGGTTAAAAAGCTTTACGAAAAACTCTCAAGACATACAGTTATTCATAGACGCAATAAATAAATATAATTTGGATGGTTTGATTTTTGACAATTTGTATTCAGTAAGTTTGTAAATACTTGTTTTCATTTATACATTTAATACAGGCCCTATAAATAACAACCAATACACAAAAAATTATAAGTAAGTATCTACTTACTTCCAAATCAACCTGCCTATGAACCATTATACTTAATAACACAGTTCACTAAAGATTAGGTGAATATTCTAATCTGTGATTTTAGTACGTACACTATAATATTGTAATGAATTTTTAATTAATTTTAATAATTTTTATATTTTCAATTTCTTTGATAAAATGTAAAACTTACTGCAAGTTTTGGGTTACTTTGGTTATTTATAGAAGTAAGTGGGTAGCTCTTAGTTTTAGTACAGCTAAAAATAAATGTTGTAAAAACCCACCTACTTACCTAACTATACACTTCCAAGTCGTTAGTTATAAAAAATGTTTGATATTTTATTCAACCTTGAAACTCTTGAAATATCCATCCATCTAGATTTAAAAAAATATATATTTATAAAATATAATACTTAATGATCATAGATTGCTATAGTTCATAGCTTAAAAATACACTTTATTAATTATTTAATGTTTCTATAAGTTTCAACATTTCAACTTCAAAGTTCTCAAATTTAATAGTTTACAGACTCATTATAAGGAACCTAGAATTCTTGGTGTCTACCTATACGTGTTAAAATTAAGTACCTACCAAATTATTATTTTTTTATTATAGTTTTGTTTGTTTACAGTAAAAAATATACTTACGTTTAAAAATAAATTACAACTGACTCCCTTGATTTGTTTTATTCGATATAGGATCAAAACCTAAATGTAAAAACTGAAATAAATCCAGTTATAGCTGACAGATTACCAACATTTTTAAACACCATAAAAACCGCCGAGTACAATACCAATGGTAAAATAGTCTTTCTGGGGATTGTAATTCCTTCAGATCCAAACATAATTATCAATGGCAAGTATAATTAAAAATAGAAGTTTTAACTAGAGTTATTTTATTTCATTTTAATTGTTTTATTTTGTATTTAAAAAATTAACAAAGCAGTAGCATAATAATCGTTTATTGCAATTTAAATGTATAGGTCGTATAATTTGTATTATATATTAACTATAAATTTAGTGTGTTCCTAAGTGTATGCCTGTTAATTTGTAACTAGGTATATGGCAAACTAAATTCTCATTTTCTTTTAGGTTTTTCTTACTACAGCCTAGATTCATACGTTGATGTCTATATGATATACAACCCGACAAATTACTATGAGAAATGCACTGAACTAGAAGGGCCTCTATCGCCTACCTATAAAGTCGTAAGAATGTTTCTAATAATTATAATATTTATTAACGTTATCACAATACTGCAATTTGTATTAAATATGTCACCTACCTAACCTACTAATTTTATATAATATTATTCCTTATTCGTGCTATGTTTTAATAAACTATAGGAGGAAACAGTAAAAGCCTTATATTCTCTAAGTGCATTTTACTTGAATAAACATAAAGTATTACTGGAATCGCAGTTATACGTAAGAGACTCCAAAAATAATCAAGAACTATCCTATGGAGAAGTAAGTCTAGAAAACACATCCAGTGTTTAAAAATATTACATTTAACTGCAAGTTTGTGCTTTCAAGGTTTTGTAATACAAATTGTACTTACTTACTTATTCGAAGAAACGTAGGTATAGTTTTTTAATACCTATTTCACTTTTAACTTTGAAATTATAAAAATAATAGAAAACAAAAAGATAAATTTAGAAAAATAAGCACGTGTCTAGTATAAACCATGAGTCATAACTAACAGTGTTTTTATTGATTTTAGGCGTGCCATCTTTGTCCGGGTACTAAAGTTTGTCGAGATTCTTTAAAATCAATCTACCAAAAGGTAATCGTGCACTCTTTAACATTTAATGTCTCGTCAAACCAACATAAAATAATTAAAAATTGAAATTAATTTTTAAAAATAACTATAAAATATAATACAATTTCAAACATTGTATTTATAAATAAATACATACCCGTTACTAACGTTAATTTTAGATAAACGAAACATTTTTTTTTACAAAAATTATAACTACTATAAAATTGATTATTTTTATTTTTACAGTTTTTATTAGGTAGGACATTTAGAGTAAAAATCAGATAGTTCTAAAAGACCAATGACAATACAGTATTAGTGTGTACAGTTGTAGGTACATAATTTCTCTATATTTTATCGCCCTATACGGGTGTAATTTTCTTAAAAAAAATCAAACTTCAACAAAATGACATAAATATGATTTGTATATTTTTAACCTAAAAAGTGTTTTAACAATCCTAACTTGGCAGGTAGTTAGCCGGTACCTACTCAAATGTTAATAGGAATCTAAAAAAGTACCTACTAGAATACTTGAAATTTGTATCGATAAAACTTTATTCTTTTTAGATTACCGGGTACTCACCGGACAAAATATGATGGATATATGACTAGATATCGTTATTTAAAAATTGTTTAATTTTGAACAGACAGGGTGATTCAGACCTGTTCCATTCCTAAACAGTAATCCGTAGATTGCTTATATAGAACCCGTCGCTCCAAACGGATCTGAATATAATTAGAGAGGGTGTTCTGGATGCTCCGTGAAAAGCACCAAATTTATATTTTAGTCCCTCTCGTTTGTTTTTCGTTGCTCGAACCAAACCCGGTCGTAACGTTTTTCCGTTTTGCGCGCAGGCCCGGCTGATGAACGCCTACGACCTGTTGGGCACCTACGTCAGGTACTGCAACCAGGACGACATTTCGGCACAGTGTCACTGCAGCGGAGTCTCGTTTCCCGGGGTTAACGCCATAGCCGCGGGCATCCGAGGGAACGACGTGGCGTACGTCGAGTGCGCGTCGTACGGTGTGCCGGGCGTGTACTGGCCCAACGGCGATTGCGGATATCCGCCGAACTCGAGTTCGCCAACGCCTGATGCGTTGCAGTTTGGCCAAAGCCCCATTCCTGTTAACCCCGGCTTTTGAAGCCCAACCACGCAGAATAAGTATATATAGGTAGAGAGTGCCTAAATACACACCGTCAGCCGCTCCCGTAAATTGTTCGTATAAGATTTTTTACGGACACCTATTGCGCCACACTTACGTTGTAACTCATTATTATTATTATTATAAGCCAAAAACAATAACTTGTGGCTTTTTAAATTTTTTTTTTGCCATCAAGATATATATACTGCTGATTTTTCAAAAATGACAATAACACCTACGTCCTATACTGTGCGGGGTACCTATATGGCGAACAAAACTCGCGATTTTGTCAAATTTACAATATTCCTAATTCAAAGCGTTGAAGTTGTTTTATAAAAAAATTTATTTTTTTAGTTTCGGTGCCTGTATTAAATATTCGTATTTACTGAGCTCTAAAAACAATCATTTGCTTGGGCCTCCCGAGTCGGGTCGTCAGTCTGACCCTATCGATATGTACTGCAACCGCGTCTGCCGATTAAAATTTAGAAATAAATTCTGTCAAATAAAAACGATCTATCGAATAATAATACCTGAATTAAAATATTTTTAGTCAAGACAATTTTAAACGCAAAGCTAACTTTTAGTTTTTGCAAATACAAATATTTACTTATATAGTTCTACTACTTGAAAAACTTTAAACTAAATGTAACAATATTATCATTGATCTACTTAGTATTTTTGAATGGTCTTCTCGGTTCATAAAATGTTACGGAATATGTTAAATTTTCTTCAGCCCAGTCATAATTTCCCTTTAAATATATGACTTTAATTCAATAATAATAATAATATATTATAATTTTTCATACGTAATCCATTCTAGATAGGCATCATCACATTTGTTGAGTACCTACATAATATTATTACGAGTACCCACCTACTTGAATTGTTTGCTCTCTGGTTTTTATGATTCATGTGTTATTTTGATACCAAGCTAATAAATAGTTAACGTAGCGACTAAATATGATGGAACGTGTCTATGATTTATAATTTTGTTATTACCTACCCATCATTTAAATCTATATAGTACTCGAATAAGCTAAATAAATGAGTTTAGTATACGTGTAGGTTTTGACAGTTATTTTATGGGTCAATAAAAAATGTACTATAGAGGTACCTATAATTTAAAAATGTCGTTAAATAAATATTAAACATTTTCTAAATTAAAATAGTAAAAAATTAATTTAAATGAACACTGAACAAAGGTGCCTAGTTCAACGATAATCATAACAACAATATATTCATCTTCATTTGTTACAATAATATTGTTTTATCGATGGATTTTATTTGGAAGTTAAACGTTGTTGTTTCGGCACACGCTGCATTACTTCATATTATTTTAATATCCTATGTGCAGCTAAATGGTAAGAAATTCACAAATGTCTGATGACATTATGTACCTATTATACTTATAGAATGAATTCAGAACACTGTAATTAGAAATATATTCCAACAATGTCCGTTCATACATTGATTATGAACCTACATACTTGTTTATAGAATCAGCCACAATTGATGACCTTAGGGTGGCGTGTGGTATAAAATACAAAGGCGACAAGCAAGACGTATTCTTTGATACCGTACCAGAAAATTGTACTTCAATAATCATGAGCTGCAATGATTTTCCCGGTAATCATTTTATTAACTGGCTACCTATAATACATTCATTGTTTTCAAAACACTTGTAAGTTGTAATCGTATTTCAAAAAATAATATTTCCAACGGCTAAACAAAAGTGTGAAATCAATAACTAGGTACCCAGAGTTCTATGGTTTATAAACGTTTACTTATTATTTATGTACTTATAGGGACCAATAAATGATTATTTAGTGTGCACAAATTATTATACTATTAAAAGATATAAAATATAATGAGATATTATTACAGGTACTAAAGTAGCTAGGCTATAGCAGCTCTTTTTTTAATTTGAAATCTACAATCTGAAAAAAAAAAAATTAATTGGTAAAACACCAAAACAATATAAGAACACCCTTATAGATAGACGTGTAATAAACATAAGTCCAATCAAGAATTGTATGGCCATTAATAAAAACTTGACAGCTGATACAGGTAAACTTACCTGTAGGCATAATAGGTACTTGAGCATATTACAATGTTTGCTCAATGCTTATGTGCGTTATGGCATAATAATATAATATAGGTAAGTAAAAAGGCTTATTCTAAGTATTTTTTCAACTGGAATAGTGGCCGGATGTTAAAAACTCCCCCATCCCCATCATAAACTCCCATCTAAACCTCGCAACATTAAAAAAAAGTTAAAAAGAAAAAAGTTAGCAGCCACAAATGAATAATACCACAAACTAAAATTTATTGATTACATTTTTTTTAGCCTTTGATTGTACTCTAAGACACTAACAATTTATGACTTTATGACCTTATACAATATATTACATTAATAAGTAGGTACAAAATTAGTTCACTTTAAAGTTTTATACAAAACCATTTAGTTATAAATCGTTCAATGGCAAGGTTGGCATGTGACTTCACTGTGCCAATTAAAAATTTTATGCTCTTATAAATGTTTTTATTCAACGCTAATAAGAAAAATCATCATTGAGCACTTTAAATAAGGCCGTTGTTTACTCACTTTAGATTCAGAATACACATTAAAAGTACACCCAACTCCTATATTTCTACTTTTTTTTCCAATTTTATTCATCCCACATCAATACAAAGAATATACAAGTACATATTATAGTTTATACAATTGTACGTTACATACATGAATATTTATTATTTACATTTTTACTATTTACTATTCAAATTAAAAAAAAAAAATTCCCGATTTGATTTGGGTGATGCAATCATTAATTTTTAAATATTTGAAAAATAACAATAAAAATCCAGTATGAAAAAAAAAAAAAAAAATTCAAGTGCGCATTTAGCTTTCCCAACTACACAAAATGTGTCAAACTGCGCCTTAGAGTAGAAGCCTTGGTTTTTCTATAATTATTATTACACGTACAGACTATGGGGACGCATTTGATTTGGAACAATTGTAGTTAGTAAAATATTTATTATTTACGTACATACTTCTTTAATTATCGCACTTTTTTTACTGTACCCAGATGAGCAAACATTCTACGACATGCTAAAAGCAAACCAGCCAAACGTCCCTTTATTTTTAATAGAAGATACAGTTTCATTTAATGCTTGGCTAACTGAGTTTGATACAATTTCTCAATGTGTAAAATCGTACATAGATCAAATTGATAAATATAATCTGGATGGAATATTTTTTGACAACTTCTACCCGGTAAGTCATATATATTTATCTGAACATAGAAAGTAGGTACACGATAGGTACTTACCTGCCTAAATAAGTTAATAGTTAGAAGCAAAATTGTTTCAATAGGAGCTAGGGCCTAGGATTCAATTTGTAAAAGGGCATGTCAACTATACCTATGTCAGGTACCTACTTATATTGTTGTGACTCAAACCTGCGGTCTATGAAAATGTAAATTAATGTTTTTGATACTTATAAAAAATAAAAATAATCTAAAAGAAAGAAAAGATTATGACCATTTACAAATATTTTAATATTTTTAACACAACAGTTTTAATTTTTCTTCAAATATATTTAAAGCCTAAAATGTAAATACCTACATAATGATGTAGTTACCTACCTACAAGTTATCTAAACCTATATTAAATAAGTACTTATGATAATCTATGAATCTAGGACTTATTGGACCCAGTACCTAACTTTCTACTTTCTAATATTATGGTTATATTGCTAATTTTTTAATAGTGTTATCTGAAAAATAATTAATTATTTAAAAAGGAAACAAGTGTGTTAGGTATGTATATTTAAGGGAATTATTATATATTTAGGAACAAATTACTAGCGATTATTCAACGAACGAAGTTATAACAAATGGAATACCAAAATTTTTTGATGCAATAAGGGAACACTACAATTGTAAAAATAAAGATATCATACTAGGAATTGTTTTCCCTTGGAATCCAGATGTAATCAAACATGGTAAGCGATTATATTATACATTTAAATTACCTATATTAACTACTGTGCAATATATTGAGTGTTTATTAATTTAAGAAAAGTAAAATTAATACGTTTTGTGCAAAATAGGTACTTAAAAAAAAAAAAAACAAAGAAAGTCTAATCCATGAATAGTGTTGGTTTCATTCTTTATTTATTTATTATTAGTATTTTGGTCAATGTTTAAAATGCCTTAATAATTTCAGTTCCATCGCAGATTTCATGCTATCTGTGGTTCCATATTTACCTACACGTGGTTAAAAAATTTTCAAAAATTTGGTTTATAGACGTTTATACAAACGTTTTTTTTGTTATTGACATAATTATTTTAGTCAAAACTCTTTCAAAATTTGTTAAAATGTAGTGTAAGTTTAAACATCATGATATCAATTTCAAACCGTTTCAATTATTTTTACCAAAATAGAACTTAAAAGTTTTGATAACTCTGTAGGTTTTATACCTGTATTTGTGTACTTTTCAAATTTAAAACCCAAAACTTTACACCACCTCAAAAGTTAAAATATATTTTTCTATTTGCTGTTAAAACATTTTGATAATTGTTTAACTTTCTTTTTTCCTCTTAATTATCGCGTTAACATTAAGGTACTAAGGTATATAATATTATTACAAAATTGTTTTTTAGTTAAAAAGTTAAAATTAAATTTAAAAAAGTTTGTAGAAAGTTAAAATAAAATAAAATATGTTGTACCTACACCAATTTAACATAAATATAAGCATTTACTGCGTCGGTTTTACTGACGATTGAAAAAATTCAATTAGGCTTAACTCAATTGGTATAGTTTATAAAATTTGTAGGATTATACTAACCTAACTTGATTTCACCTATAATACTTATAAATAAAATACGTGTAGTTTGTATAGTTTACTTAACAAACAATCATACGTCCACAAAAATTCACCTAAATAACCTACCAAACACCTGTTAATTTATACAAAAAATATTTATTAAGTTGTGTACTAAAATGATAATGACCAATGATCATTGAGAATTGTAAAATAATTCTATAAGTGTAATAATAATTATTTCATACAGACGTATTGATTTATGAATTTCAGGATTTTCATATGAAATTATTGACGATTCCGTCGATGCTTATTTGTGTAATTCGACCAATTATGTTAAAGAATGCCCAGACACTGGCGGTTCTCTGTTTTCTCCTTGTAAATTAGTAAGAATTTTAAATAAGTATTGATTATTCATTACCTAACTTCAACAAAAAAGAAACCGAAAAAGAATTCTTCTGTAAACCTTTGTCCAACTGTAAAAGATGCTAAATGATCATTCCGTAAAATGACATAGTGAATACTCATTTTCTTATGTACTCACTTAGTCACTTTTAACTTCAAAGCACAAGTTTTTAACTTGAAATCAATAAAAAATTGTTGTTTATTTTAGTATACACGATTATAAAGTACCTAATCATATCACCATTACATACCGCATATTATAAAAGTACCTATGTACATTCAAGTAGTGTTAAGTAAACGAAACCTTAAATCTTAATATTTTTCTACTTATTTAGAGCATTTTATGATGAAAAAATAAAAAAATTTGAACTAATTGTTAACTGTAAACAGATTAACTTAATTTTAATTAGTCTTTTAAATATTACAACAATTAGATAATATAGGTAATCATTTTTTTCAAAACAATAATTAACGTTTATGTTATTAACAACTCTTAAATTGGTGAGTACTTAAATTGAATGCAGATCTAGAAATCAACTAAAAGAGAATTATGTTTTAAAAATTGTAAAATTTAAATAAAAGTTTGAAAACCATTTTTTATTTTATATAATTATGTGTGTATACACCATACAGAAAATTTCTGCTAAGGCACGTCATCTTTCCTTAAATCGACCTTTAAGTAATCTACCTACATTTATAAAACTATTTTAATATTTTACAGAGAGAAACTGTCAATCAATTTTATTCATTTACCGACAATTTAAAATACTTAACTAAATCTAAAATAGTTATGGAATTGCAGTTATACGTGAAAGATGCCAAGTATAACACAGAACTATCGTATGAAGAGGTAAAAAAATATTGTGTTAAGTAATAATTATGATAGGTTGGTAGATGCTTAATTACAAAAATTAACAATACTACTACTACATTTTAAATGACTAATTTAAGTTGACCTAAATGATATTTAATGAATTCCATCACTCTATTATTTATTAAATTTGTTGTATATCTATTCTGTACAGCAACTGTAGGCCGTATATGTCAATGTTAAACAACTAATATTATATTAAGTAGGTAGGTACAAAAGTAAAAATATTAAATTTATTAGGCAATAATCGTAGTTAATGTGTTCATGAATAAAAATGGTGTTTGATTGATATTTAATTACCTACCTACTTTGCAATATTATTCTTGACACCGAAATAATTTGTTTCTCACAAACTGTAACCTACCTTTTACTTACATAACGGACTCTCTATACTCACTTAATTTTATTCTGGTAATTTCAGTCCTGCGCTCTTTGTCCAGGAACTGTAGTCTGCCAGGATACTTTAAAGTCACTTTACACGAAGGTAACGTATAACACATTTTTTGAGCAATAAGCTGGTAAACAATGAAGAAATGCTGTAGTCCATAAGATTTATTATTTATATAATACAGTAAATATACCTAGTTGACTAGTTGTTAGATAAGTAACTTAGATTCATACAATATTGGAATCATCAGTGGTAGGGTTTTATGAGATGAATAACAACAAAACTCAAAATCAATGATAAATGTGAATAATTTTAGAAAAATGTTAAGAACTTGAGAATTTGTGAAAGTTATGAAACACATTTAAATTTGAAATGCTTCATAAATTCGAATTTTGGCATAGTAGAAAAGTGTAGCTGGAATAAAAAATAAAATTTTGGGGGGAGGGGGGTGCTAATTAAAATTTATTCTATGATGAGAGACTATTTTTAACTTGTACATAAATAGCTGGCCACGTAATGGTGGTTTGCTAAGTCTCTCTCCATAGCTTATGGTAACAATGAGTATAGACGACCAACGAGTAGGTATATAAAATAACACCATTAAATACAATTTATTTACAGTCAAATCTTATTTGTCATGTTTGTAGTATTCAACAAATAACATTTCATAAAATGATAAATAACCAATTATGTTTATTTACATTTTATCGGTAGTTATTTGTAGTCTATACTCTTTAATTGGATTTACTTATGCGGCTTAATTGTTTTTGTTTTCACTTTTCAGGCAACAATAATAAACGATTTACAGTTAGCGGGTGCTTATATAAGGTACTGTAATCAAGATGATAACCGTGGACGGTGTTACTGTGGCCACAAAGCTCCTTTCCCCGGTGTGGCGGCTATTGCAGCTGGCATTCAAGGTCTGGACTTGGAATACAAAGAATGCCTATCGTTTGGAGTGCCAGGAATCTATCGTCCCAATGACACGTGTGAAAACTCTTTGACATATCCTCTTTCATCACTTACTGAATCTTTATTAGTTTCGAACGAAACCGATGATTTTGATGTTTTTATACTAATATTTTCATCCGACTCAAACCCTTCTGAACAGGAGTCTACTAAAACTTCACATGAAATTGAAAGTACTCCTACTCTAAGTACGGATCCAATTGTGTAGAATACAAGCCCACTCTAGTAATAACTAATAATTATCCAGGTCTAAGTATCCATAAACCCCACCTCAGCTCCACCAAATCTGACTCAAACATGTCAATAATTAACTTTATCAATAATTAACATCCAGAGTGATAACTTAATGTTTTTAATGTCTGCCCCTCTGCACACCACACAATGATAAAATAAATATATCTAATTAATACAAATATTTTATGTTTAATTTATACAGTTCATTATATCATGCACCACACAATGTTTTTTAGTACAATACAATAAGTCTCTTTTTTTTTAAATTTGTAATTACTTATTAATTTTTTATTACCTACTTAAGAACCTAATAACTTAACACGCTAATTATTTTATTAAAGTTTTTGTTTGAATCGTATTTAAATATTTTTATTTATAAGTTAAAATTAGCATACATTTCATTGGACATTAATCATGTAAGTAAGTAGTGCTTATGAGAGTGACAAATACTAATGAAAAGTACTACCTCAAACCTGGCATAATATATAGTGATGTACCAGGTAATTACTTACTTAGTTTATAATAATGTTAAATATAATTACTCGATGATTAAATAAACTTATCAAAAATGATCATACATTCTCAGTGGTTACTATTTCTTAGTTTAGTAATTGTATAATTTTTAACACTACAAGCAATTTTTTAACCTATGTCCAATTGCCATTTTTCAATTAACACATTTATTATAAAAGCCGGAGTGCTGTGTGAACAAATTGTATGGCAAGTAGTGTTAAACAACACATCAGAGTTTAATAAAACTAATTTTATTTTTATAAGATAATTAAATAATATTACTTGCACAAGGATAAAAAAAAGGTAATATTATTAATTTGAGCTAATAATGCCTAAAAAGTAGACTGAAAAAACTTAAAAACACATTTGTCATATAATATTAGAGTTTCCACATAAATTTTAAAGATGCAATAAAAATATTATAATAAACACAATGTAAGTTGTAAACATTACACAAACATAATAAAGTATTGTACAAGTTAACACTACATAATATAATTTAATAAATATATAAAATTAAAAATAGTTTGTAATTAAGTAGTAGCACAGTTTATATAGGAATCATGGCACAGAACAATGGTGTAGTCAAGGATCTACACCATGTATACAATTTAACACTTATAGTTAAAAAATTTTAATTGATATAAGGGTACATGACCAAAATATTCAGTACCTATTTTAAACAATTTTCGGTTAGTTATTTTATTAAAATTTCTATAAAGAATTATGATTTAAGTGCTTACTTGTATCTATAGATGGAGACATGAAGTTACAAAAAAAAAATACAGAGTAAAATACCAGGGTGTTTGATTTTTTTTGATAATACAGTTTTGGTAGGAAAAATTTGGAATAAGTCTTGAAGAGAAGGGATTAAGAATATCTGGCACAGTGCAGGTACTTGTATCTCTATAGCAAATTTACCATACCAAAACTTATTATTGAACCCATAGAAATGCCAAAACCAAGGAATGTAATCATCAATGAGCTTGCTACTTCTAATTCGTGTTTGTCTACAAAACTTTAAAATAATAATTAATTAACAACAATAGGTGTTTACTTAGGTAATACCAGTGATTATTGCTTTCGTATGATTTAAAGAATACTTACTTTGGTACAGAAGCCATAGTTATGTTGGAAATTATGCCATTGGTAAATCCAAATAATGACATAATAATGGCGTAAAGCTGATCATTGTTGATCAAAATGGGCAAATTATGCCGAGGATTGGCATTACAGACCAATAATAAAGGTACAAAAATTGTTCGCGAGGAGGATAATATTGCAGATGGCCAAATACTATCAACCGGCTGTAATACATTTATAAATTAATTATTATTATGTAATAATGATTAATCAAGGGGAACTTGGAGGCAATGTTTTCGTTAATATTTTAACAAAGCAAAAAAATTGATGTATTATTTTGTTCAATACAATTTTATGCTCAATTGTAAGTTACCTATGTAATATTTATTCATATGATGTATTTAGCAGGTATTATTATATATTTAAATCAAACACGCAGGGTATAAAAAACTTTAGGAAAAGTCATGACTATATTATTTTTTTTTTTCTTATAGGACACTATAAATATCAAACGTGTCTCTTAGAATTTAATAGCGTGTGGAAACCTGGTTATACACAATATTTTTTAAGTTTAATTTCATAGAATGGATGATACGCTGACAACTATAAACCCCAAATTGTTTTATTTGTGCACACTTAATAATATTACTGATAAGTTGTAATTACCATTTTTATGATGTTTGACATGACTCTTCCCAAAAAGTCACAAGTACTAAAAAGCAAATAAGTTATCACTGGTAAAAAATATGTGTCTATAGAAAAAAAAAATTAATAATATTTAATAACACAAAAACACTATTGTTTATTTTTAAATTTTACCAGTCCAGGAGGAGTGTTGTTTGTTCACAGACTTTATCAATACAGTGACTGCTGGATAGACAGATAATGTGACTAAAAAGTTATAAAAAATGCTCAAACCCAATATCCATATCTGTTCAGAGAAAACAAAAGTAAAGTAAATAAACGTGCGCATATTTATCAAATTAAAAAAACAAACTCAAATAAATTAAATACTTAAGGCGTACACATTAACTTAACAGATTTTTAATAATCAACAAAAATTACCTTTTTTAGGACAGCGTAGTTATCAACTTCATTTATTTCTTCAGAATCCAATAAAGCATATTGTACTGAAGAACTATAACGTCTAGCCCATGTACAAGCAGGAATGTCAACAACATAGTATTTGTAAATATTCTATATATATAAAAAAAAAAAAAACTATTGAATATTTAACAAATATTATAATGTAGACATTTTTTTAATACTTTATTTGCAAAAAAATATCTTAATAAACTATTAAATATTATCACTGATTAAAAACATTTTTCTTTATTCTATAATAATATAATACAATATTTATTTTATAACACGGCTTTTCTACTTTGAAAAAATTTGTTGTGGTTTTGCTAAAAATAATAGTTCCTAGAGTTAACTAAAAAGAATAAAAATTTTACTTTAATTATGATTATTTATTATATTATAAAATAATAAACTAACAAAATAAGAAAATGAAAGTATATTCAGGAAACTACAATGTAGGTACAAAATAGTTTGATGGTATGCATTGTAACGGATTTAATTGAATACAAAAATATATTTATAAGTGGAAATTGAGGGGCTTATGTCTCTTCACAATATTTTATTTGCTTTTGTTGCATCTTATTTTTGTAAACAATCAATAATACAATTTCAGAACTAAGAGTTTAATTATATTTCCATTTATGAACATTAAATTAATATGAAGAGCTTTCCAAAAACAATAATCCCAACAAAATTTAAGATGATACCATAAAAAAATAGCTCATAAAATATCAAAACCCAATAGAAGTGTTAATAAAGGCGTTTGGCATAACACAAAAATGAAAATTAATTTTGTAAACTGAAAGTAAGATAAATTTAGCATACTTTTTATCTTGGGTCGACCACTTAAGATTCTATCTAATCAATACGGTCATGTAATTAGGTTGTTTTGTTTTTGACCGTGTATGGAAAATTAGAATAAGCCCCAGACATACTTTTATCATTGTTTTATTTTCAACTTAATGCGTATTTAGTACTTACTGTTTTTACTAAAAGAGTATACAGCACAAGAGAAATCACAATGAAGAGGTCAGCAATTATGAAATAAACAAAGGCACTGTTGACGGGCGTTGCACCCCACCACAAAGCAAGTATTTGAGCCAACGCAGCAACGATACCTCCAAGTGCTTGCCCACTTACAGTTGCTGATGTGTAACCACTATCGAAAAAGCTAGCAAGACTGAATACAGCTCCTTGCATAACAGAGCTGCCGACTAAAAAAGTACTTGTTATAAATAATTTTATCAATATTTCGACATTATTTAATAATAACCAAAACTGCTCACTGTTTAAAAGAATTACTGATCCTAGTGTTATAACAAAGAATAACATTTGCCACGAATCAGTGCTTATTTGAACCAAAACCGTAGTAATAGCAAACAATAGAAATATGAACATCAAAGAACTGACCATTCGAAAATTAATGGACAACCTAGAATTAATTTATAACAATAAAATAGGTACTATATATTTAACGTGTGTTTAAACGTAGATTTTAAAATTATTTCTTACTTTTTCCCCAAATGTGTATTTAATAACAAGGTTAACGTGCTTGGAATAGATGCTGCAATGGTAAGAAATGAAGTGAAATTTGCTTGAAGTTTTGAGTGATGCTCATCGTCATTTAGGAAAAATAAATTTAATTGAGTATCATTCGGCAGTGTTCGTAATTTATACATCCAATACTTGAATAAAAACATAACACAATAAATTAATATAATAATATTTTGTCAAGTGATAATGTTACATTCTCAAAATCAAAACAGTAAGAGTACTTAGCAGAAATAATTTCTACATTACAATTTAAAAAAATTTCAAAGGAATTATGACTAAAAAAACACAAAATAACTTAATACGTAAACACGAGTATAAATCAAAATTGTGAAAACTGATTTGTTTAGAACTTTATTAATATAGTTTATTAAATATCAATAGGTTTATTAAACTTACACCATTTGCAGTCATAAAGAAATACCAAGGTAAAAGAAGGCAAGTACCGAGGACGTAAAATACTAAAAACCCAAAATAGTATCTGAAAAAAAAAAAAAGAAACACAGTAGTGACATTTATTTGTGACAAGAGACATGGGTCGGTACTTATGCGTACCAACCCGTGTCACAGAACCTATGCGTATATAGGTTGTTTTCTGGTAAAATTTGTAAGAATAATTTTATATCGTAGTTTTATTACCGGTCTGGTGGTTTGACCAATATTGGGAGTTCATTGACAACGATATTATCAACGTTTTCGTCTAATACTTCAGGAAGTCCGAATAACCTGTTACTAGTTGAAGATTCGAATACAAGGGGCTCTTGGTCGTTCATTCTTGACACACGCTAAAGGTTGAAAAACATTAAACGGCTAATGTCAAAAGTTACCTAAATTGGTGTGAAAAATCGGAAACAATTTCATCTACTAACCAAGTATGTTACACGAAATACTATTTAAAACATTTAATTTGTTTCGCGAATAAGAAAATAGTTACAACAACACAGCATACAATAGTGAATAAAAAAACAAAATTGTTTTAAATTATCTGAACAGTTTTACTGCGAGTCAACACAAATCGCGGTCAAACGTTGATCGTGAAATCGTATTAATTGTAACTTATTTTTAAGACTAAAAAAAAGAAAACAAATTAATTGATCAAAAGCTGACAGTACAAACGGTATAGTAAAAACTTAACAGACCTAAAAAAAAGTACCATACATATAGATGCTCTATGGCCGATACGAACGAGACAACGGATTCATTACATTACAGACAAGAATTACCAATTTCTTTAAAAATATTAAATTTGAAATACAAATAAAAAACAATATTTACAATAACAATGGAAATAGAAACAGTCAGATAAGAAATGACACTTATCACACTCTACTATGTAACATAATAAACATTGATAAAGAAAAACGGGTTTGTGATATACGAACAGAACAATGATAAGAGTATATAGAAAAGACAATAATTATAATTTTAGGCTCCGCAGAATTTTTTGACGATATAAACTCCTTCGCCCAAAAATTTCTTCGACCATAATACGGATAAAATAGATTTTGTTTGTTTAACTACACGGTATAATTACTGAAAAAAATTGACAATTATTTTGGATCCCCCTCGTCAAAAAAAGATCCCGTTGTCCATAAATATGTTATGTATATAGGTACTTGAATTTCAATTTACTTTAATTTTTAAAAACAAAAACGTAGGCGGGTAATACAGGCATGTAGCTTAAATAAATGTATTTCTCAGCGTTTATTTTTCTGCTACTCCATTCTACAAATGGATAGTTTTCATTTAAATGTCTATTGTTTTGAAGGTATTATTTTAACTTTATTCGTCGTAGTGGTACGAATTGTTCGTAGTGTTCTTAGTTTTTACTGAAACTGTAACAATATGACGAGATAGGTTGTAATCGCGACAACAGCCTGAAAACAAAAATAAACGTACCTATATAATACTCGGAACTATATTATTATGACGACCGGATTTTTGGTGGGCAAAAGTAAATTTTATCTTACGATTAGACACTTTTAAACTGGGACGTGAACACTTTTTTCAAATTTGTGAAGGATTAGTCGGGGGGATATTCTTAGTTTTTAGGGGAGACTTAGTCCTCGAGGTCATATCGAGTTCCCCTCTAACTACGCCTATACATAAGTCTAAGGTGTATAATATAATACGTGTTATTTTATTGAATTTTATAGAAAATCGCAACACTCGTTAACTATTTCTGGCAGTCATCTGCACAGTAAAAAATAAATAACAGTATAATGAATTATATGTGTACAACGTAAATGACAACAAACTTACCGAAGTAATGAGCCGCGTGTTTAGTGTGAAAAAATCAAAAGTTGTAAATTCTATCGAACGGCTAGAAAGTTGATTTAAAAACAATCGTAGCTAAAAATTTGAAGAAAAAAAAAACTGTCAATACAACATAAATCGTTATTTTATATCGTTAGGTTATGTATACGTTACTTCTTCCTTTGTATCGGTGTCTAAAAATCGATTATTCACGTCGGTTATAAGTGATTTTGATTTATGAGCCTGAGGGGAAAAACATACAAAAACACCTATATATTAGAAAAAAAAATAAAAGTTCTACTCTACATTTGATACGCAATGGATACTTGACTAACGAACCGAACAAATTAAATATCAAATACGTTTTTGAAAAAAACCGCTTCGGTACACCTATAGTTATTAAATATACGTTTAGTATCTATTCGTTTGAAATTCACCGCTGTAAAAAGGGATCGATAAAAAACTAATTACGAATACTTCTTTTGAGGAATAGTGAATTATTTTTCATCGGTACGCAATAGGTGCGAACCAAAGTCAAAGTGATACCTGCAGTAAAAATATTCGATTTCCCGTTATAACACAATATACACAACCGAGGCTGGACGTTAACTCGTTAAAAAATAAAAAGCTCACTCTCGCGTTAACTCAATAGGTTGATTTTTTTTTTTCCCCAGTTTAACGTCAAGTGATAGTATTTTTTTTTCCCGAAACACTTGAAATATGTAATGCGAATAAAACGTTTTTGGAAGAAATGTCGTACTACAAGTGCGAGTTAAAAATATAACATGGGTAAAGGCAAATCACCCAGCTGTGCCACTCCCGCATCGTCGTCAGTACTATACAAACGCGCACTAAAACATGTACCGGGGTAACGTATCGGAATTCGCGCGTTTATACTTCGACAAAAGTTAAACTTTTTCGGTGGCAGGGTGATTTGTTTGGTCTACTAACCAAAACTTGTCGCTGTAATCTTTTAGCGTTCGAAACACTAATTTGTTTACCTCAACAGTTACGTTGATTTTTCTTTATTTTAAGTTGATCCGATCGACTAAAAGACAATTGAAAATGAACATGACTTTTTGTTTTTTCAATATTACAACCGTTAAAAAAAAATAAATTGTTGTTGACTCGCGCGTGCAGTCCATTGTCCATACAACAGTAGTACAATATTAACACGTTAAGACGACGCGTGATGTGTTATAGTATTTCGATAAAGTGTACTTGATAGACATGTATATTACCTGGGCCGTAGTGGCGTTCGTCGTCAACGCGATCGCGCAAAACCTGAACGCGTACTGCAACATCCACCCGTAGAGCAGAACGTGGACGGAGTTCAGTTGGCCGGACACGAAATCGTAAACGACGCACAGGGCCATGATGAACAGCAGTGACAGCGACACGCCCAGCTGGACGCTGTACAGGTCGTTCAGGTCGGCCACCGCGTCGCCGACGAACTTGTGTCTGAGCTTGAGCAGTTGGACGCGTTCGGCGAACGAGCGCGCGGCCGGACGGCCGGACGAGTCGTCTGCAGACGCAGACGCAGCTGCAGTCGCGTCGACGGCAATCCGGAGGCCTGCGAGAATACAATATATATATATATATATAAAATAGTCGTCTGTTTATAACTCGTATACATAGTTATAACGTTGAAAAAACCAAAAAAAAATGTTTATTTTTTAAAATTATAACGTAAAACGTCGAGCGAAAGTCTCAAAATATTCAAGCTATCACAAGAACTTTTTTTAGTAGTACTTTCATAACTTTCATAACGAATAATTGTTAACACGTTAAAATCGGTAATAGTAGTTACACAACCACCCCAATAGAATAACTTACCACCCCACCCTACTACCCCTCTCCGAAAAAATATCAACTCTCTGTTTAGAACTTATACAGTTACGGTCTGCGTAACACATCAACACAATATACACCGACCGGCGGCGACAAAGCGCCCAGCGCGGGTCCGAGACGCGCAGCCGGTAGCGTCGGATCTGAGCACCGGCGGATACCGGTTGTCGGCGATCGCGCCGGATCTGAGCGCGGACACGCGGCCGTTGATCAGCCGGAACTTGTGGTACAGGCCGAAACAGTGCCGGACGAACTGGATCTCGGTCGCGCACAGGCTGCCGTTTTGCGCGTACATGAGCACGAAGAACAGCAACGCGGACCCGGCCCCGTGGTACCGGTTGACCAGGTGCAGGCGGTACGCGTTGACCGGCACCACGAGGACGGCGTACAGGGACACGACGGCCGCGGCGAACGTGCGCCGGTGGGCCCGCTCCGCGGCCGCGTCCGCCGGGAAGCGCGACTCGTACGCGCCGACGTTGCCGGCGTACGCGGAGGCCGCGCTCGCGCGTCCCTTGTACGCCGCCGCCATCCGGGACACCAAGCACGCGGTGGCCACGGCCCGCGGGAACAGGGACGCCATCGTCACGGACGTGGGCGATTCGCAGACGTCCGTCTGGCACATGACGTGCGGCGCCCTGGCGTAGTTGTGCACGCACGACGCCGCTATCGCGATGGACGCCAGCGCGCCGACGTGCTCTCGCGATTTGTTCACACACCGTTCGATCATAATAATAACTGATGAACGTTTGTGATTGTGATGTTCGCACGAAATATCGAGATTACAAGAGCGATTTATAAAAACGTATAGGCATGCTTTTGTCCACGACGAGTTTAAACGCACGCGTACGGTTTTGTACGGTAGGGGCGGTATGGGTTTGTCCGATTTTGGAAAAGAATTTAGAGTTTTCCGATATAATTTTACGTTTCGGACGTACCCGCATGAACGGTTTTTATTAAAGTTTATGTGAGATCAACCGCGGTCGCAAGGTATTATTCAGATGTATTTTGTACAGTTTGGAAACGCAGTGTTGTAAAAACTGAGTGAAAAAATACACGCTAATCGCTCGTCCGAGCCGCTTTCGTTCTGATCGATTACTACTGACTACTCGTCGTGGTTTTTCTCTACCTCTAATCGTTCCTGTACAACCTATACGTATTTATTGTTTTAATTGTGTTTGTATACTTTATTATGCGACGCACGTCTCAAAGCCTACTTAAGACTACTTCGTCTAGTTTTCTATTTTAATTTTTATTCAAGGTACTTTTATTCCATGACATTTTCCTGACATTTTTCCGTTGACGTAAAATCGATACAATATTGTACGTACAATACACGCAAAATTAACGCGGTACTACGCTTTCTATAGTAATATAGAATAATATATTATGTATAAATATGTGCCTAAAAAACAAATTTGCACAGAATGCGTGTTAATACGTGTGTTTTTACGATCCAATTATTTTTTCACGTTTTCTCGTGTCATAAGTATAGGTATCAAAGTGTACAAGTGATCGCGGTACATAATATTTTCTTGAAAATTTCAAACACGATAAGTGGTAAGTAAGGTGGGTACTATTTTTGGACTAAAATAATTACATTTTTAAGATCAGGTGGATTCGTTATGGCCAAGTGTATCTATCAATTTACAACACGACGTGTTAAAAAAAAACCGTACGTATAGCAAACGGTTAAAACGAATAATATCGTAAGACGTATTTTTTACAGCAAGTGTCCACGGTCTACGTATGTACCCAATTGTTGAATGAACAAGACTATTGGAAATAGTTTTTTGTCAAATTATAACAAGTTCGATTTACAAATAATATTGTTTTCGTACGAAAACGTACTGTTTTAAATATTACCCATTACTTTTGGTCGTTTTAAAATTTACTTATTTTTGACCGGTGATTCTCAATTATAATCGTACACGAAATAGTAAGTTATCGTTGAACAATCTGTTTAGGTTATTAAATTTTGGTTAATTTAGGTAATATTTATTTTGCTGTACACCTGTGCAGATGGCTATACTTACCGAAGTGATAAAAGACGGAGATTTAAAAAAATAAGAGATCGCAAAGCAGTAAATTCAATACGACTCGTAGACGGAAACTTGATTAAAAAATATTTGTACAAATGACAAAAAAAAACAATTAAAACAACGGAGTTTATTACAATACAGATGAGTTTTATTCGGGAAAACATTAATATTATACCTATTCTCTCGTTTGGCTATCCAAATGACCGTTACGCGAGAACCTTTGAGAGCCTAAAACATCATTTCACAATATTTTTAACGGTATCGGCCGTTTTTTAAGGAGTACAGTTTAGGCAGTTCAATTGACATGTTATCATATCGGCCGAGCTTTTGCCGTCTTCGTAATAACATTATCAAAATTTCACTTCGACGTCGTTTCCGTAATCGCCATAATTAGCGATTTCTCTCTCCGCATCACAATAGGCGCAATTTTGCGGATGGGGTTAACTTTCGTATACCTATAATTGTACAATAGTTGCTTACGATATCATGATATTGCGCGATTTCTAATATGTACCTTCCGAAATAGTGGCACTATAAAAAAAAATTGGCGCGTAATACGTGAATTTAAAAAGAAAAACCGAGTTTTAGGAGTGCCGTTGTGAAATAAATTAATAAATAATGAACTCTTTTGGTTTTCGGAAAATGCTTTCAGCGTTTATGGTATGCAACTTTAAAACGGAGAAAATAAAAAAAAAAAAAAGTTCTCAAATCAAGTACCAATTTTTGAGTCGATCGCTTTTTTTTCACCCTCGAATGTTTAAAAAAAAAAAAAAGACGTCTCTGGTAAAATCAATACGTCGTGTTATTTACAACGTAAATCTAAAAAAAATTGTGGGAGGGGTGATCTTCTATCGGGGATCCGTAGATAAATATCAATCGCTGCGGAATGTGAACGCGCTGATACGCCGCCGGGCAATGGCGGTGCGGCGTTTTGTTTACATTCCTGTTTCCGACTGATAAGCAATCGAAACGGTTGTGTTTTGAGTTTATTACTACATACTGTCGTCCGTTCTTACTCCTTCGAACACGATGCTTTTGTGATCGGTAAACACCGCAAGTCGTCATCCCGTCGCGTGTCGACTCGGTTTTCGTCCGTTCAAGACGGCCGAGAGATTTCTGTCAAACATGTCCAATCAACAACAACAACAACAATTCCAGAGCATACCGCTGGACAGCGTCGAATCGGTAACTGTGCAATAAACTATTACTGTCGTTTTGGTAGTTGTAGTTCCGAAAAAAATTGAGTGCTTAACGCACATTTGGTCCGTCGGTGCGACTGCGGCAGCTGTATAGAAGTCGGGTAGGGCTGTGGTCGGTCGATTTGTTTTCGAAATTGTCGATGTCGCCCCAACGGTAGAACTCCCTCAATCGTTCACGGAAACCGTTTTAACTTGGTAGTGGGTACTGGGTGTAAAAATCCTTACGGTTATAAATTTTCTAAATTTCGACACTGACGGGGGACCCTTAACCGACTCAAAAATGTTTGGCTTAAACAGGTTCTCACATTGGGGTAGTACCAAGCGAGCGTTGCGTTTGACAAGATCAAGACTTGGTGATTTAGTTCCAGTGAAACCGTGGTATCGGCTGTATCATTTTTTTTCAAGTTTGTGTGTTTTTGAGATTTAATGAGTAGATACATGGTCGTCCAATGCGTTGTAATGAGAATAAAAATAAATTCGTTCTTCTAAGAATAATTAAATATTAAAATCATTCGGTTTCACTGCCGGATCTTGTACCAGGTCCAAAACTCTTAATTGCACCAACGAACATCTGTTGTTTAATATTTTCTACTCTATGCTCATATTTACTTTTAGTACGTTAGGTAGGTAGGTATTTATTAACAGTCAAATGATAGTACTTGCTTATTTTGATTTTTACTTTTGTTTTTGATTCTTTGTTTGGTACAGTTCTAGTTTTGAATTTTTACGATTTCATTTAAGATCACATTCTTATGTAGGTACACAATTTATGCAAGCCAGTGATACATTTTATGAGGTAAGCTTACCAACAACGCCATTTTAGTGTGAACAATCATGTAAGTTATATGATTAAATTGTAAAAAAAAGTAGCTGCTTCTTAGAAATTCCACTTCCCTCAACCTTTTTAGTTGTTACTTAGGTGTCTTTTTTTTTTTTTTATTTATTTTATA
This sequence comes from Hormaphis cornu, assembly GCA_017140985.1. Classification (NCBI taxonomy): domain Eukaryota; kingdom Metazoa; phylum Arthropoda; class Insecta; order Hemiptera; family Hormaphididae; genus Hormaphis; species Hormaphis cornu. The sequence continues at coordinate 3,027,726 of CM029363.1, forward strand.
TTATTTACCAACATACCCAGCTTGCGCTTAACTTTATCCTGGGCTGTCATCATGTATTTCCAAAAATATAACCAATTTCCAAAATATCCAAAAAACAGTCGGTTCTATACCAAATTCAATTTGATGTGTGTAATAAACAATAATAAAAAATGTTACGACTTATGTCCAAAATGTTATATTTTATTTTCTATACCGTATGCAGTAAAGTAGTCGATTTTTTTTTTTGTCAATGTGACTTATAATATAATGCGTATATATTAGTTTTTTTGTTTAATATATGTATTTAACCTTTTTTTCTTTACGCATTGCGAGTAAATACTTTATTGAGATAAAAAATTGTTTCACTTAATGTTGGGTTATTATTCGGAACAAAAACTGAAACGAAAAATTGCATTGGTTTTAACTGTATTACTTAATTAGTAATTATTATTTTTAATTTTATAATTGAATAAAACAATGTGTAATAAAAGTGTTTGGTAGGTCCCTATTTATTTATATTCAAAACTGAATATTAATTATAGTAGGTAGCATAATATTTTTGGCCGTTTTATAATATTATGTAATGTAGGTAAAACTATTGTATTTGTTATGAATTATATTTTATGACATAAAGTGAAGAAGGGTATAGAATTCATGTTAAGGTTGTAAATGTTTTTTTAGCATATTCACTAAAAATGTTATTGATTAAGTACGTCACTGAGTGTATGTATCTTATTAGTTATTAATATCAAACATATATTATACCTATAGATTATAGTGATGACTCATTCCTATAATTGGCATTTTTGTAATTGGTTGTTTGAATTGCTATACAAAGTCATTAATATTTACAATACTTATATATTTTCAAGCCTAATATTATTTTACCCTTGTGTTTAGTGTGATTAAGTTAATCTGTTTACACTAGATAAGTTAAAATTATGGAATATTATACATCTAAAATATAAAAATCGTGTAACATTTCATACTATCGGGCATTGATTATTGGCGGTTTATTCAAAATAACAGACTGAAATAATTTTGTTGGGCTATACTTTTTGTGCTGTGTATTTATCTTATCTATTCTATTAAAAATAGAATCTATAAACATCTAAATCAAATTGAAAATTTCCATAGTTTTTATTTTCTAAAACTTGAAGTAAAACCTTTAATTTTTATCATGTGGTTTTTGAAGTGCTCTTCCAAAAACTGTTCCAATTTATTGAAAAGTTTACTCATTATTAGTCATGAGATAAATGAAGTTTAAAATGTCATAATTAGAACTCGGATGTTAATGACTGTATTGACTTGTGTTCAGCGCAATCATAAGTGTTTCCAAGTAAGATAGATATTTGGATCAAAACGCCTAGATGTAGAAAATGCTTACTTATTTTGCATATAATTACATATTTGAGATGTTAAATCATATGTATATGCATATTGTAAATACCCATTTTTATAGTTGCACATTGAAAAAAAAAAAGTACACAAAAATATCTTTTATTTTGTATAACTCGATTTTGTAATCTAAAAAACTATTATAACTTTCAATAGATACAAAAAATGTTTAAAATAATATACTTGTATTGCTCTTATCTTATCTTATCTGGTATATTATTTGAAAAATAGAATATTTAGAATATTAGTAAAATAATGGAATCATGATATTTGTAAACTATGCTGTGTATCATTAAAAAAAAAAAAAAATCTGTAGTTGTATTGTATTTTTTTATTAATAATAATATTGTAATATATTTTTTATTATGATGTATGCGTATTAAAATTATTAAATTTATACTGAGTAAATGATTAAGCTTGTATTTGCATATTTTGTCATTTTTAAAAGCATATTTTATTGTATTTTTGGCTATTAACATCCGAGCTCTAATCGTAATAGTTTCCAAAAAATTTGATCAATTTTTATATAAATACAGAACTTCAACTGTTTCAATTGATTGCAGTTTTTGATTAGTAAAACACCATGTAGTTTGTCAATTAGACTTAAAATATTTCACTGTGTATGCTAAATATTACTTAATACAAAAGTATCAAAGTATTGGTTGTACAAGTTATGTTATGAAATATGAACCTACTATAAATATTTTATTTATTTAAAACGTATACTAAATTATCTCATTTATTTTATTTTTATTGTTTCAGCAATGGGAAACTTTCTTTAATCATGTAAGTATTAATTTTTAATATGTTGTAAATATTAGACAATAATTCTTTTGAAGTAATTAAATGGTTATACATTATATTCATTACTTATTTATTGTATTTTCACATTTTTATTAGTTTGACAAAAATTATGATGGTAAAATATCTGTCAATGAGCTGCATCATAGTTTAAAACAAGGAGCTGGTGATCAATACAATATTCCTCCTAAAGTTTTAGAAATCATTGCAAAAAAGGCTGATCATGATCAAAATGGATTCATAAGCTTTACAGAATTCTTACATTTAGTTAGTTCAACAAGTTTTTGGTTACAACCATTTCAAAATTACATTTTAATTGTAAATAATTTTCAATAATATTATTAATTGTACAAAACTATTAATGTTTTTAGATGGAAAATGAACCTATTGCAAAAAGTCTGACCACAAATTATGTTAATAAATACATACGTTATGCAATTGTACCTAGAGGACCTCCTAGGTTGAGGGCAGGAGTAGATCGTACCGACGGCGATTATGAAGACGAATATTCTTGTAATCCACCGGCATTGTGTATGATCATCATTAGTCTTATAGAAGTAAGCTAATATGGGTTTGCATTTTTTTTAAGAAAAATCTTAAAGTTCTTAAATTGAGTCTGTACAAATTCAATAACTTTTAAATCTTTAAGAACTTAGTTGAAAATTGCTTTGATATGGTAGTAAAATAGTGTAAAACTTAATGAGATTAATCAACTTTTACCAAGTTAGTTATTTCTTTTTTGTAGGTATATTATATTATAGTTTGAATTTTTAACTATGATTATTGATGACTACATTTTATTCTTGGTTATATAGTATTTTTATTTTATAGGTTTTATTTTTTACTTGGGATGTCATAAAATTGCATACAACTGAGTCTATTAATGGGCCTATGGCATCAAAGTTCATTTATAATCCTCATCGTAGGCGAGAAGCTTGGCGTTATTTAACTTATATGTTTGTTCATGTTGGGTAAGTAAACATCTGTTGTAAAAAAATTGTAACTCTTTGTTACATCAATAAAGTCGCTTAAATAAAATGGTTTTTTTTTTTTTTTATATATTTTTAGCCAAACTCATTTGATAGTCAACTTAACTGTTCAAATATTACTTGGAATACCTTTGGAGATGGTACATCGTGGTTGGAGAGTTGCTATGATTTATTTATCTGGTGTTTTAGCTGGTTCATTAGCTACATCAGTTGCAGATCCTTCGGTTTTTTTAGCTGGAGCTTCAGGAGGTGTTTATGCTTTGATAACAGCACACATAGCTACTATAATTATTGTGAGTTTTTATTTACAATTTTGTAGTTATTATGTTTGTTGTATAAAAGTAAAAATTTTGTTTGGATTCTGAGAGTAAGCGAATCCATTTTACAAACAAGTTCATTTATTTTTTGTGTCCACATCCTCCAAAACAAATATATTTATTATTTTTACATACGTTCTTATTTTCCAGTAGTCATTGGTAATCTCAAGGTTGAAACATTTTGAAAATTTTCAATATTAAAAATTTATTTAATGTTTGAAAAAATTGTGGAAAATTAATTTTAAATTTTTACCATAGCGTCTAAATAGTAGTGGAATAAACTTAAAATTGTTCGGTATTCTAAATGTTTTAAAGAAATTTCAAATTTTAATATTTAAATTTTATGGTTTTTATCGTTTTTTGTTTAATGAATATGAATTTTCAGTAAGTTTAACTTAGTTTTTTCAAAATCATTTTTAAATTCAAAATATTTTTTACTATCCTGTTCAAAACAGTTATCTTCCTAAACCATGGCCGACTTAAAGCAGTAACTTACCTCACATCTCTGTTCTTTACTATTTATTTGAATGGCATAGTGTTGAATGAATATATTTTTTTATTTATTATACACACCTATTTTTATCAAACATCACAATACCCTCTAATAATGTTTTAATTTTTTACATTTTATGTACATTTATGTTTTACATATTTTTATTATTACTTCAATGTTTTACAGAATTGGTCTGAAATGGAGTTTGCTGTTTATCAACTTTTAATTTTTGGGTTTTTGATAACTTTTGATACAGGATCATCAATTTACAGTCGCTATTTCGTTAATGAAAACAATCGAGTATGTATTTCTCAAAGTGTTATAAAATATAATTTTTTTTACAATATGTATTTTATAATGTATATGATGGCAAGTTGTAAAAATTTTTCTTTCAGATTGGTTACAATGCACACTTTGCCGGTTCTGTTGCTGGCCTACTTGTTGGAGTGTATACATTACGAAATCTTAAGGTCCGTCCCTGGGAAAAAAAATTGTGTTGGTTTTGTTTTGCTGTTTATTTGCTGTTGATTGGCTCTGCTGTGATGTGGAATGTAGTATTCCCCGAGTATTTTGCCAAAGAATATTTTAGCCGTTAACAATACTATCAAGTTACTTTTTATTATTTTATTGCCTGCACGAATTTGTTCAAAGTTTTCAATCAATTTCATTCGTCTTGAAAGAAGTTTTTTTTATAATTTTTAATTGTATTACAAAAAGTATTAAGTATATTTCTTAATAATAACTATGCAGGTTTACTGTTTTATGCTTCTATATTCAAGTATTATTATTTAATATTTATTATTTCTCAGTTAAAAGTGTACTGCACCGTATAGTATTTTCAATTTTCTAGTATTTTATAATTGGTTTTAAAAGTACAAATAAGACGTCACGATATAGCATTATAGTACATATTGGTTATTGAAAACCTGCCTACTTTTGATTTTCAATTATTGCTCATTACTACCACAATAGCCGTCCATTTTCATAATAATTTACTACGTTATTTTTCTGTTTAGGGACAGCTAATTTGTGTTTGTTATAATTATTAGTACTGTTTGTACAAAAAATGTTTACTTTTTTAACACACGCTGTTGGTCACACATGCATTATTTTTTCTAGGAATGAAAATATTTTTAATCTATATGACCAAATTACTCATCATTGTGTAAAAAAAGTGTTAACGTCAGGCACTTGATATGTATTGTTTGCCTATTTTCATATTTGACCTACAATATATATTTTTATAATTTTTGTAAAGTTTGATTTTAATAAAACTATATTTCTTTTGAAATAGTGTTTGTAGTTATTACTAAATAATAATCAACAGTTAATTATACATTAAACTAGTTGATGGTTTTGGAGTAAACGATAAATGAAAATGATAACTTGTCACAAAAATATGTTACGATCCACTTTTATATAGTCTCGACGTGTTGGAAAGAGGCTCAAGAAGATGAAATCATAATCAAAAGTAATAATAAGCGAGACTATATATATATGTACTAATATAGAACACAAATAATTTATAAGTTACAACTTTTAATATGTTAAACAAATATAAAGTGGTCTAACAAGTGTATACAACTATTATAATAGTTTCATTAATACTTATTATTATTATTATTATTAAAACACCATACATAAAATGATTAATAAAACTTACTACGGTAAAATATAAAACATTAAAAATGTATTCAAGTTAGTTATCAGGTACTCTTAAATTACACTTACATAGGTAGGTAGAAAACATATAATATTGTTCTGAATACTAAAATTATAATGGTTATGATTAATTAACAAAATGCTCTGAATACTATAATTAATACTTAAGTTGTTCAAAAATACACTTGAAATTCATACAAGTATTTTTATACAATTTACCATAGGCGCAAATAGTGTTTTTGATTTGGGCGGTTAAAGTAGAACCTACTTAATAAAGCAATAATGAAATGTTAATGAATATAAAATATGTTCTCGATGAGCTTAATTTTGGGACGGCTGTTGACTTTTTTTGGGGGAGAGGCTTAGCCCCTAAAGCTTCGCCCCATATTTGCGCCTATGCAAATTACAAACTAAAGGTAATGTTTACAATGGAAAGTGGGGTTAAAAAAATACCAAATTCAATACTGATAATATTATTTACCTATGGTCTTTAGGAACTAAAAAATTCAATCTGTACTAGGAATTCAAGGAAGACAATACTACCTTAATATCTGCTCAAAAATGTCAGAAATTGTTTGTCATTGCACATTTTATCAAAATAACAAAATCAAAACTGGAAGTAAAATTTTACTTGCTTCACTTTCTTTTACGTTATTGATAGGGATTCAAATATATGATTTTATACGTACAAATGATATCGAAATCATTTGTTAACAGTGCATTGTAAAAATGAGCTTTAGACTTCTAAAAATAAGTAGCATTCAATAGTTCCAGCCAAATACAATTTGCTAATAAAGATTTTATTGTCTTGCTATAGCCTTCTCTTATTTTTGAACCTAACGTCTACGTGCTGACATAAAAATATTGTAAATATTTATATACCATGTACAATTTAAAAAAAGTTAAGGGACATTAGAACTTATACAATAACACATATTTTAATATGTCTTGTATTTCAAGCGGTTCCAAACCGGTGGTCAGTGTGTGCAAAATTAAATTTGATTTATTAACTTCTCTGTAGGGAAAATGGTGAGAAATTTAAACAACATTAACTTGAATTTAAAAAATAATGTAGCATTTTGTATGTATATTATTTTTGGTGATTCCTCACTAATAAATTATTAACTCGCAAATCCCTTGGCTAAAAACCATTATTATAGTTTATAGGAATTTTTATAGAACCTTGATTAATGAAATGTATTATGTTTTATAAAGTTAATCACAGACAATATTTGGTTCACAGCAATAAATAATAGTTGATGAATAAAATAACAAAAAACAAAAAATTCACTAAAAAAATAGTAACAGAATAAAAATTTGATCATTCTTGTACCGAACAATATTACAATCACAGACTAATACAAAAATAATATGATGAGTTGATAATATTGAATAAAGCAATAAATTTGTTCATGACTTATAAAATAGCACTTAGGTAAGTGTTAAGAATAAAAAAAAAAAATGTTTACCTCAATTGGAAACAATAAATTACATTATTTTAAAGCACATACATTACTCATGATGTAAAGAATAATAAAATAATTAAATTAATGATATATTATTTACCAATGATATTGCTAACTGGAAGTTACTTGGTAAAAATTTTCATGTATTAATAATACGTCTACCGTTAAATTGACTGTATCAGATTAATTCGTTTTCTTCAAAGTATAGAAACTCATAAATTTACAGAGGCTTGTCAACAGCTGCAGCCTCTTGCATCCATTGTTCAATTTCATGTCTATACATGCGGCGTTGTAATACTTGACGATTTCTCGGCCGACTTCCCAGAAATGATATTTTACCCTAAAGATTAAAAAAAAATTGTTAAATACCCCATTTTAAATTTTATACTTAATACTTAAGCAATACTTACTACACCCACAAACATGTCTGATCGATATTTTTGTAATGCTTGGAAATCTTTAACATAGTTCATCACGTCTTCCCATTTCAATTCAATCTCTTCATGTAGTAATTTTTCCTCTAATAATTGAATTTTGAAAATTATAATCAATATTATTTAGTATTTACTATTAATAAAACAATGATTTTTACCATCTCGTTTCGTTGTTTGTTTTTTGTATTGGATTCGGAATCTAAATGCTTCAAGAACTGAAGCAACAACTATAGTTAACACAACCATAGTGAAGAGATAAAATAAAACAAAATACGCTCGACTTGCAGCATGTACTTTTGTAGCATAACCGTTCATGACAACAAACCAATTATTGACAACAGTCAATTCAAATAATGTTACAAGACTGACAGCCAAATTTGGAAAAGTGTTTAAGTAATAGTAGCCAGCCTTGTCTGGTGTGTACTTGTAATATGTCTCAATGTTTGTGCCACTGTGAAGGTAAAACACAGGTAGCTTGTACATTTTGAGATCAAACAAAAAGTAAAATACAACATATAATTTAATTATTACTTGCAACAATTCTTCATGTCATATTCAGCAAATAGTTCCATTCCAATTATGGCAAAAAAATAATACATGACAAGCATAACACATCCAGCAGATTTAATAAGCGGAGACAAAATTGCCATAGTACCTATAATGTCTCTATAGCGTTTTTTTAATTTGAACAAACGTAATAGTTTTAGGGGTCTAAATATGACTAAAAAAACAAAATCTGGATATAATCGTAGAGATAATACACCTAACAAACCACCAAAGGTCACAGCAAAGTCATATAAATTCCAGCCAGATGAAAAGTAACGTTCTAATCCCATACCAAGAGTCTTCAAAGCAACTTCTAAAGTAAAACCTGAAAAGTGAAAACTTTATTTATAATATAAGGACTGTAATTTTATATTTTAATGTAATGTATACATGCTAGGAAGAAAATAGTATCCCATCCTGCACTAAATGCAAGAGCTGAACTTTGTATATTAGGATACGATTGCATTCCTCGTTCAATCATTGCAATACCGTTCAAAGCAGTTAGAACATCTAAAAAAAAAACGAAAAAATTACAAATAAAATACATTAAGTACACAAACAGTTAGTAAAATTGTTTTTACAAAATATGTGATCAAAATATGGCCATGAAATAATCGTATTTGCAGATTGGCAAATTTTCTGAATTGTAGGAGATGCTGTAAAGTACCACGGTGTATCTAATACTTGTGGCTGCCAAGTCATCATAACTGCATCATATACACCATAAAATTCTTCAATGGTCAACGAACCAGATCCACTTGTATTCAAATATCTAAACATTACTAATAAATCTCTGTTACCTATAATTTATAAATAATAATGCATACATTCAGTATCATACAATTTTGAATTTTATATTGTTCATGAAACTATTACTTTTCTTGGGGGCATAATATCTCATAACTCCTTCAAATTGACTAAACTCCATTTCATTGGGGTTTTCTTTAGTCAATAACAGTTTAAATGCATTTTTGCATGCTTGACGTTTGTGCAATAGTAATTTTCTGAATTTGTCTCTTTCTATACTAGTGAATGTTTCATAAACCACGGCTAACATCTGAACACAATAATTGTAGTGTAAATACATTAGTAATCGAGAAGTCTGAATAAAAAACCATTATAAACATAAATAACTCACCAAATTCATGAGCAGATACAACACAATACACAAGTAAGTAATAAAAAACAATGAATACCACTTAGATTTTGAATAAGCAGGCATCATGATATCTGGAAAACTAAAACAAAAAACCATTGTTATAATATATTTTAGTAACTTAAAAATCTATTGTAACTAACTTGGCTGTAGTTAACAAAACAAACATGTTGACAAAGCTGTTAAACAATGTGTCAAAATGATTGTGAACATCAGATGTATTTTTGAATAAGTAATATCCAAGAACTGAGTAAACAGTAACAAAGAAAAATATCAGTAACAACATGTCAAAAATTGGAGGTAGCGACTGAAGGATTTGTCGAATAAAACGTCGAACACCACCGAGGTAGTGAGTATCAACTAAGAAAATTGGTCGTAATGCTCTTGATACTCGGAAATGAGGTGTTTGACGAACCAACACAACAAATGCTTCAACAATCATTATTGTTAACGTGACGCACTAAAATTAAATAAAACAAAAAATAAGTATCATTCTACAAAAACCGTTGTTACTATTACAATGCTGGGTTTACAGACAGATAGATAACAAACAATACTTCCTCCACTGGTCAGGTCAATCTTAATTGTTCTTGAAAACAGAAACATTAGCTTTTTAATTTCTATGTAATTAATAATATATAAATATTATAAGTTATTGAAATTATATCAAAATGGTATAGAATGATAACCATTTGGGCATATTTCTTACTTTAATTGAATCTGAAATATTTGACTCTACATATTTTGAAGTATAGGTCAAATGCAGTTTTTTAGTTACGATCAGAATTTTGGCATTCGGACATAGTTCTGGAGATGTGTATGATTTTTCGTTAAATATTTGTACAATATAGAACACAATTTTGTATTAGTATCTAGTGATTAGAGGTATGTTACATGTTAGGTATATTGGCTAGTTGTAGTTTAAGGTAGTACAGGTGGTTGGCTTACTTGATAAAACAACACAAGGAATTTGTTTGTAAGACTTCTGAAAAATTTTTAGTAATACAATAGAAAACAAACACATACAAATACCATACATTTCTAAAAAAATAAAACGTTACACCTCTCTGATCACTAATGCAAAACACTACATTCCAAATTATACAAATATTTAACATAAAATTGAATTAATCTTGGAACCAATAATCAAATTTTGATTTTATCATTGTTTTCAGCATCAAAAACTTTTGACTTTGAAGTATAACGAAAATCTAATGTTTTTGTTAATTAGAAAAGTTCTTTTATAAGTAAAACAACAACAAGAGAAAATGTAGATTAATGTTATTACTTAAAAATCGCTGAAGAAATAACAAAGTTTTAATTACTTACTTTTAACATAGTGCGCTTGTGTTTCAAAATTGTCAACCAACCCATCCATCTAAGTTTCAACGCTAAACCGAGACCAATCACAGAAAGGGCTAAAAGTTCAATAATACTATGAAGGGCAATTGGCATACTCTGTAAATGGAAACAATCAAAATACAAAAAAACAATTAGGAGTGATCATAATATAATAATTACTAGGTATTTTTTAATAGAAAACAAGTGGATTGATGTATAGGAGGTAGCCCTATACAATCATGATAAAGATTGGCATAATCAACATGCAAAGTAACTGTTATATTATGGGTGTGTTATGATATTTACTTCGAAGGGTGTTGTCGCTGGTTTTTCTGCAAATGCTAGTAAAATCAAAACTAATGACGTAGCCAAATCCATTCCATAATACCAGTTGTTATGGACTAAAAGGTAAGCCGGAAGTGCTTCGGGTTCATGGGGATGAGAATCAAATTTTTCATTGTTTTCTCCTTCCTAATTGATGACGGGTAAAATATTACAAGATGCGCATGTAAAAGCACTCATAAATGTTAATAAAAGACCTCGAGAAATATAGACGCTTCGTGATAGTTCATCTCCCAAAACTGATCCACGTCGATTCTTCGATCACCATCACTGAATATCACGTCGAGTCGACCGTCCAGATGATTTCTCAAATCAATATTTTCGCCCTCTTCATTTGGCAGCGCGGAGTTATTGATACTCAACGGAATGTCTCCGTTATTACGATCTGTAGGTGCCCAACATTTAAATTAAAACGTACTGTAACGAAAATCTTTACAATAACAGACATGTCTTACTGGGCGATTGGGCGTGATACGAATTCACAACGATGTCGTCTTCGAATCGCGCGTACCCGTCCGTCATGGTCAATATTTCTCGTGCTATTTTCGACAATATTGGACAACAATAACCGCTAAGTGATAATTAGACCGGGGGGAGAGGACGAATTTTAATATTCATATTCGTGTACTTCATCCGTGTACCTAAGTGATCCGTTTTAAATAAACGAAAATCATTACGCGTCTAACGTGCCGGAGAATACGACGTAAAGCAATCGTAGATTTGCATAAAACGAAAACGACAATTATTATGATAGAAACGGTATGTATGCAAATGAAGTACGACGGTTTCAGGTCCACTTAGCGTCGTGTATTTTCATGTTTGTTTCGTGTACGACATTGTCGAGCTTCTCCTCTCTCTCTCTCGGACACTAAAAAGTAGAGAAAATAAAAAAAAATTGACGCTGCGAGAATCACCTACTCCGGTAGAAGTCGGAACGTTAGAGAAAATAATCGACAACGGGATATTTTTTAATGATTGTTGTACGTAAATAATAATAAAAGCTGTTAACGCTTAACAGTCGTATTGATAAGAGTCCGGAAAACAAACACAGTGTTGCTGCGTTCGAGGCGGCTAACTCGGCCGCGGAAAGTGCCGTTATTAGAAGAAAAAAAATTATTTTTTTTTTAAAAACTCGTAATTTTCTCCACTGTATAAAGTAATACTGATGAAATAACAATGTTGTAAACTATAAAAAGGACTTCAATCCATTATTTTTGCGTGTATAAATCACCATTAAATATAATTAATGCTATTTATGTACGTCATGTTTTTTTAGTTCGGAAATATTAATTTGTTACGCGCATTTTTTCAAATTGGATACGACTCTTATTTTTAAAACACTACAGGTCTCACTGATGTTTTGGGATCCGCTTAAGAATGCGAAAGTTGCCAGAATTTGGAAAAAAAAATCGCGTTGTTCTTGAGACGAACGCGGAAAAATCTATAAACATCAACACGAGCGCGGCGGCGTGTTGGACACACTGTCCGAGAGATATAACCTCAATCCGCAGTCCGTCACCGTTTTATCACTCCACCAAAACAATTTTTCGGTGCGTCCAATTTCCCTACGCGTTTGCTTCATTTTACAGTACGTAGTTGTGTTCTTCGTGAAATCGTTCCGGCATAGACGTAAGTACATTCTCGTTTTATTAATTATCCGTTTCAATCCGCCGTGCCCGAGAAATTTCGCCGACCGCGACGGTCTCGTTCCGTTCCGGCCGCTGGGACGGTTTGAAATCACGGACGATATTTAATTGTTCGCCGCAATAATATTTCCACTTTCCAGTTTGAAATTCGCTGTCATTTATCCGTATAATAGTGTACATTAAATTCGACGCGTACACTGGGAGACGATTTTCGTGCAAACACTTTTGCTTATCCACCGATTGGCCAACTATCGAATTTGTCGACAGAATTCGGTAATTCGACTGGTCTCAGTTCTCACCAAGTGTACTCTTACTCTTGGTTTTGCCAATTTTTTTTCGAGTATAGCGCCTATGTGGGGGACGTTTGCTAAATACATCATTTTAATAGATAGGTCTACTCCAATATTACGATGTGTCGTTTGGTGGCCGTTTGGTAAACAGCTCGACTTTAATTTCACTTGGTAGGATCATTTCCTGTCGTTCTTGGGTATGAACTATTTCTCTAGTCACTAATGAGTAATTACAAATCAAACGGAACATTATTAAGTTTAACGTTTGTTGACAATTTCTGTGCAACACTTTTGCTTTTCCACCAACGCTAAATTAACGATTGTTAATCTTGTACACCAGCATTCTGATTTCATAGGATTTCTCGTGATTCACTAGGATTTCCTTAAAATTCCTTAAATAATTTTGTATATCGATTGCCCATCACAAATAACCCAACATTTTCCATTAATTTTGGTTATTCGACATCACTTTTACAATTTGTGTAGTTTTTTTAGTTAACATTTTTTATTACCGCAGTAGGTACTACTTACTGCTTTCTTTAATGACAAATATATCATTTTGTAAATGTCTAGTTCAACTGTAATTTGATTTCAGTAAGTTGAATTTTGAGAATAATATCTTTCCGCCCTTGAATTTAATTTAAAATTTATCCAGTTACCTACCTACTATTTAAAAATCCATCATAAACCACCACTTGTTGTCTAAGTAATGGTAGCATCTATACAATACATTGATAGTAGATGTAACATTGCAATAATTTCACATTTTAACACTACGACTGTTTATTCTGTACATTTAAATTAATGTTTATTATGAACATGAATCATTTATTTATTAGGTAACTCAATAATAGTATTTTGTTTTTGTTGTTAGTACCTATATTTACTAGTGTCTTATTTACAATTTTGTTAAAAGATATTAATATTTATAGTTTGATTAATAATACTTTGCTGTCTCATTTTCAATAGAGATCAACATTGTAATCTGTTGTAGATTTTTATGGAAATTTCATTATTTTGTTCAATTTCGATTTATTGTTTTTATATTGTGTTTTTCTTTAATTTTACATTAATTTTATTTTTTTGACTCTTGTTAAAGACATTTGGTTTACCTTTGCGTACTTATTTGTTGCGTTTCTTAACCAAACTGTAATTACATTTGTTATTATGTCTAGATGACTAAAGCAGTGGCAAAGTCACCTTCTGAACCAAAAAAAAAGTTAAGGCCGAGCAAAGTGAAGAGCTTGGATAAATATGAAAAGAAAAAAGTGGCAAAAAAAGCAGGAGGTATCCCTAAGAAAAAACCCAAGAAAAGTTTGATGAGTGGTACAGCTACGTGGAAAGTGGTTTACAAGAGTGGAACTTGGCGTTTCATTCACAAGCCTACTGAGGATAAGTTGATGGCTAAGGCCAAAGCTGAAGGAAAGCCAATTGAAACTCCGGTATGGATAACTTACTCACATTTAAAGCTGTTTATTTATTTTTTGTTCATTTGCTATTGTCTATTAATTGTTTTAATATGTATAGAAAAAGAAAAAGTCAATCATTGTTAAGCCAATCAAAGGAGAAAAGAATGGTGAGACCCGTGAAGTACACACTGTGAAACGCAAGGCATACTACCCAACATTAAAAACGTAAGTATTTAAAACATGTTGTTTAATTGACAAATTCTTTTTATTGACCTTGTAGTTATACTTTTTTTTTGGGGAGGGGGGTGCGTCGTTAAAGGTTATTTCTCTGTTAGTGAATTGATTTTTAAAGCGTGTGTGGTACTGTTCTAGTTGCTATTGAACGAGAGTCGCAGGATATACTCGCAGTAATCTTGTTCCAATAAGAGTTCATATATTATTTTGATTTATATTCAAGCACTATAAATTAGTATATTTCTATTTTTAATGAACAGAAATATATTAAACAGTTCTCGTAGGCTTATCCAATATTTTAAATAGATAACACTTAATTAATACATGTTTTAGTTTTTTCAAATGAATAACCTAATACCCCTAAAAACCTATTATAAATGATTGTTTTTTATTGAACCAGAGTCGCAAGTTATACTCATTGAAGTATTCTTGTGCTAAAGAAAGTTCATATATTAATTTTATTTATATTTATGCACTATAAATACGTAAATCTCTATTTTATAGTTACAAATAAGTGAAACAATTATTAATATTTAACTGTAGGCTTAAGATAACATTTAATTAATAAATGTTTTTTTATTGAACCAGAGTCGCAGATTGTACGCATTGAAGTATACCTGTGCTAAAGAAAGTTCATAAATAATATTCATTTATATTTATGCACTATAAATACATTAATTAAAATTTTTATGGACACAAATAAATGAAACAATTCTTTATGTTTAAATTATAGGCCTATTCAATCCTTATAATTTTTGGTAGCCTTATACAAATAATTCTTCTTTATTGAACCAGAGTCGCAGGTCATATGCATTGAAGTATTCCTGTGCTAAAGAAAGTTCATAAATAAAATTCATTTATATTTATGCACCATTTGTAAAATTTTACAAAATGGACACAAATAAGTGAAACAATAATATGTATTGATGTTGCTAAAAACTTGTTAAAATGATTAATTGTATTACCCGTGATCTGTAAACTAGTTTTAATTTTAAATTGTAATCTATATAGATATTTTTGAATATTAATAATTTAATTCACTTCTTTATAAATTATGCAGTAATTTTCATATTGTGTAAGATTTGACAATTTTTTTATTTGTTTTTTAGACCGAAGAAACATAAGGCTCGTGGTCTATTCAAGTATCATAAGCGAAATACACGTTCCTCATTGACCCCTGGAACAATTGTAATTTTGTTGACTGGTGTTCACAAGGGTAAACGTGCAGTTTTGTTAAAGACACTTGACACAGGCTTACTTCTGGTAACTGGACCATTTATTTTAAACGCAATTCCATTGCGACGTGTGCATCAAGGTCATGTAATTGCTACCAAGACCAAGTTGGACATTTCTAGTGTTCAAATTCCCGAGGAGGTTGATGACAAGTATTTCAAACGTACTCTCTTGAAGAAAAAACCCAAGAAGAATGAGAGCAAAAGCTTGTTCGTTCAAAAACCTAAGGTAATATTTTTTTTAAATATTTTTAACTGCACTATATCTGTTGTTTTTATTTTGAATTGTAAATTTTAAACTTTTTTTTTTCAGACTTACCGACCATCTGAAAAAAGGAAGTCTGATCAAAAGTTAGTTGACGCTCAGGTTTTATCTATCATTAAGAAACACCAAGATAAGAAGATGTTGTTCTTGTACCTCTCTTCTATGTTTGGGTTAAGGAATAATCAATACCCACACAGGATGCAATTTTAAAGTGTCTATGTGTTTTGTTTGTTTATTTCTATTTAAATACATGAATATGCTACATGTATTTTTCTGATGATTTATTTTTTGTCTCGTTCTTGCCTCTGACTTTTTCCTCTCCACACCACAACACCTTGAAATAGGCCTGGTTATCCTTATAGCGTTTGTATTAATATGTTTGGCTTTCTACACTTTTATAGTTGACTGCGTCACATTCCTATCCACTGCCAACTCTTATTGCCAAAACATAACAAATTACTTTATGTTCCAGTTAATCTTACAAATTTTCATCATTAGACATTAAACTTATCGCTTTCTGTTCCACCCCAGTAATAATTACCCCAATTATTAGTGTTATTGTTGACGATGTTGGATTCTTAATATAATTAAATGTCACTCAATAATTATTGTTGTGCTGTGATATTGTCATATCATTTGTGTGAGACAATAAAAAAAAAAACGGTGGTTTTAAATTTTTACTATTTTTAAAAAAAATAAATCAGTGGCAAACTTTCCTGCCAATTTTTGATTATTTATAATAGAATTCACATTACCTTTTTTAATCATCTGACTGCTTCAAGTAATTCTTGTTGATTACGTCCAGCTAACTAGATCGGCTGCTTAGTGCTTGTAATCTATTAATCTTCCATTCTTCATCACTGTATAGCCACAAACAGCGGTCATGCATATTTATCATGTATTGCAGTGAGAAGTACATTGAAAATAGTGTTTTTTTGGCTTTTTAAATAGTTCTTAGCTGAGTAAATAAATGTTTTATGGCATGTGGTTGCAGGGATAAAAATCTGCTCGTTTCCTGCCAGCCAGATTTTTGAAAATCAGTAGGTAACAGTTAATATTTTGGTTTGAATATTGAATTAATACATTTTTAACATTTTGATTTAGATTTCTACCAATGAGTAGTGGACAACAATTATTGTTCTGCATAAAAATCTAAGAAAACCCGATGCTAATTACTATTATTTTTATTTTTAAGTAAAATAAACAAAAAACACCATTATACTTAACTTTTCTACTACTTTTATATTATGACGGTCAGAAATTAAACATCAATTTGTGGGGCTAATGATACAATAACAGTAAAACATAAAATATTACACAATACATATTAGACTAATGATACATACAGAAATAAATATAAATTCAATACGGGGAGGGTACAAACCCCTTTAAATATGTCACTGGGGGTAGGTGTCATTTTCTGACACACAGTTTTCTTTTTCTAATTGTCAGCAGGATCATCACAACCTCTGGTCTTTGAGTTTCAAAATGTAAAAACATTTTTTTGAAAATAAACAGCTGTCTGCGTGTAGGCTGTTACTTGTGTGTCACTCTCACTTGTGCAGCTTGAGTTGCCTCACGATCCCCTGAACAAATTTTTCTGGTACTTGGTGCGCCCTGAAAATGTGTTACCCGCGCGTGTTAATGCGTAGACATTCATGTGAATTTTTAATAACTATTCACCAACAAATAGATAGGATTTGTCTAAATAATGCTAATTTCAGGTACAACTCAAGTTCAGCGGAACACTTTTCACCATTACTTGACCACAGTTTGATTTGGCCTAAATTAATATAGAGACGCACTTGAATTAAAAGTAAACTTTGTATTGGTTTGCCTTTACTGAACCATAAGAAGAAGTAAGGGGCACACTAAAATATTTTAACCTCCCACTAAGTCGAGCATTGCATTTTACTCCAGTTAAAAAACAGTCTGTTCTATTTCAAATTCCTTTACAGTTTACTCATGATTTCACTTGTAGGATTGAATTTTTTTTTGGAATACCAATAGAATATTATACCTATTTCAGCGAAATGGGGTTTTCCCTCTTGCTGGTCTCAAAAATCAAGGAAGAACTGAGAAAATTTTTTTTTTTTTGGGGAAAATTAAAAAAAATGTACTGTTTAATTAAAAATTATTTTTTTTTAATTTCATCAATGGTAATTAATCAATTTTCTCTTTGTGCCAGTAATCTTTTTCACAATATTTTTAATTTTCAGACTTTCGAAGCGTTTTCTAAGGTAGGTACCTATTTGTGTATTTTAGTTACCTAATTAGTTTTTAGTTTTAATTTTCAAGAAATCATTATTTGGTATACGGTTTCTTCTAAATGTTATTTAGGTATACCGTATACCTAAATAACATTTAAAAAGCGTGTTTGTGTCTTTGGTTTCAGTTTTTTTTGCCATTTTAAATTGTTAATTGTTATACTAGTGAAGTTTGTGTTTACTTGAGTTCCTCAATTTTATTGTACATCGTGTCACGTAGCATTTTTTGTCGGGCAAGCTCCTCTTGTTTAAGCTTGATACCTTCTTGAAAAAGCCTTTTTCTTTCTTGGATCTTTTCCTGTTCTTTATCGTTTATTTGTTTCAGCAGATTTTTACGGTGTGCTTCAATTTTCTGTGTGCATAGATATATATGTATTGTATAGAATTTGAAGTAGGTAGGTATATATAAAAATATAAGATCACTAATTATTATTCATATTTTCTTATGAGAGTAGTTTACTACAAATTTAGTTTAGGTCAAAGACCAGAACATTTTCAACAAGTTCAAGTTCTGATATATTTGAGTTGTTGGGTTTTTTTCTTCTTTTTTTACAGTGTGTGTCTGGTTTTGGATCAAATAATGTGAATGTTTTGGTTTCAGATCTGGCTAAAAACCACAAACATTCAATTCGGGTCTTGTATCTGGATCTAATCATGAATGTTTTCAAGAAGAATTTCGGACCTATTTCAGCAACCATTTGACGAATTATGTATTTATGTGTACTTATTTCAGAGACTGGTTGAGTTAGTGTTTCCGGTTTTTTTTATCATTTATATTTTAATTGAGTTTTGGTTTGGTGATTGATTCAACATTTTTTGAAGATTCCGGTTGATCACTTCTATATTATGAATCATAATATAGATTTATACGCACATATAGATTTAAAATGTTCAAATTCAGTTTTATCACTTTTTGGGAGATTCATAAGAAAATTTGTTTTTTATAAAATCACTTTAAAATAGGTATTAAGGTAAAAGTACCTACTATAACTTGCGTTTTATCACTAAAAAAGAAATAGCATATATGATTACAGCTAATAAAAAGGAAAAAAAAAAGACAACATTATGTTCTAACTAAACTAATCTTCATTATTTTTTTTGTAATGAGAGAAGTCTCAGTCTCCAAACTTCCATTTGGGTTTATGTAGTATTAATTTTATAAATACCTACTCTGTTGCACATACCACAGTTTGATTACATCAAATTTATTTTTCGGGACGGGGTTTCTTTTCTTTTTTCAAAATATTTAAAGATTAAATGCACTCCTACAAATTTAGTGAGCCCCATCATATGGGGCTCTCCGAGAACAGAAGCTGATTACTATATCAGTATTTTAAAATAAATATACTGAGTAAAAGTAAAATTTGCATTATGCATACAAAGTTACCATTTTGTTTTTACTATCCATTTCTTTGCTCTTTTTAATATTTTCGATGTTGAGTTTCGACAGTTTTTCGGTTTCTTCTTTTTCTCTTTGGATTTCTAATTCGTGCGCTCTTCTTTGCTCTTCGATTTGTTTCCGCCTAGCCGCGTCTAGTTCTTCTTCTTGTTTGATTTTTTTCAACGCCTCTTCGCGTTCCTTTCGTCGCCATTCGCGTTCAACCTGTGATGGTAAAATAAAATCTTTGGGAAAACTATAAAAATTACATTGTAATAACAGGGGAGGGTCTAGAGTCTGGACGATGGCTTTGGGTAGATCTTTACCGTTGAAAATGCAATATTTCTGCTTTTGTCCCTCTGTATTTTAGACATAAAACATGTTCAAATGCGTGGACCGAAATAAATCATGAAAACAGATTTGGATTTAGAATAGAATCTTCTTTGTATCCCTCATCGGAATTCTTAAAATTTTATTTTCTGTTCATGTACATAGGCATAAAGTACTCAACAAAAATAAAAAAAAAAACAAAATTATAAAAATTGTGCTTTAGAAAACTATTTTCAAAAATATAAAAGTGGAGGACACAAACAATGTAATTGGGTTTATCAATCGGTTTTTCAAATGTATCATGGTTCATTTATTTTTATATTTATAGTTCTGACGGAACTGGCAAAAGTCTTTAAAGTGTGTAATATTTAATTTAAGGGGCTTTAATAGACGATTAAGTTGCGAGATTGTCGGTGTAGTATGTGAAAAAAGTACAATAAAAACTTTTTTACAATTTAACTATGCAAGGGTTAAAATTTATAGTGAACGACATAATATAAAACTTAAGGTTTTTTTTGTACTCGTCAAGACTTGGATTCTGTAGTACCTACGTTTTGACTATTAGATGTGATGAGGTAGGTTTTTTAATGACTATTTCAAAAACATATCGCTTAGAGTACCAGGCTATTGAGAGAACAAAATCTTACACCTCAATATTGTTAGGCGTATTTGTTAATCTTTGGTTTCAGACTTCAGTTATAGCTCGCTCTTTACAAATACAATTTTTTTGGAAAATAATCATAAATAATTATTTAAAAAAAAAATTTTAAAACTTTTCTCTTTTGAATTCGATACCTGGTGAATGTGTCATAGGGTATAAAATCGATTATAACGACTTCAATAATTATGCGCCACAAACACTATTTTACCTGATCTCTTACTCTGAGCGCGTTCAGTTCGTCTTTGGCGGCCTGCAAATCGAACGTCGCTTGTTGGCTCGCTTGTATCTTGCTTATGGCTTTCTCCTTCAGCAGCTTCTGCTTTTGCGTTTCCCGCTCGAACGCTATTTCCCGCTCGTTTTTTTTCCGCGTGTACTCTCGTATCTGCAATGAAACGAATGGAACATTATAAATGGAATTCATCGTTTAACTTCTCTTCAACAAAACTATAGTAAAATTGCGTATATTGATCGTTGATACACATAGGTGGCGTAAAGTGTTGATGATCATAAAAATCATAATTATCAGGAAGGCTGAGCAAGTTAATAACTTTTTTTAACTCGTTAAGTTGGTTGAAAAAACAAAAAGTTAAGTCGAAAGTTAATTTTTTTCATTTTTTAATGTATACGTACGTATTAAAAGTCAACTAACGAAAAAAATAAACTCAACTTGACACAAAGATGATATTTTTATTTCACACGGTTTTGTATGACGTTTCCTCCGCTTCAACAAATTTTTTTTTGTTTTCTTTTGAAATTTTCTTCTTAGGGTACTACTAATACTTTTTCTTTCAAAGAATTTAAAAAAAATGTTAAATTATTATACGAATATTAGCTTAACACGATAAATTACAAAAAAATTTGCCTATTAGGTTAAAAAAAAAATTAAAATTAACTTTGGTAACTTTTTAACTTGACTTTAACTTTTAACGAGTTCATGCCCAGCCTTGTTTTATCAGTTTGGCCCACTAAAAGTGACAAGGAAGGAAATATTATATTCTAAAAAGTAAAATAAAGTCAGACGCCGCATTTTTCTGCCACATGTCAAGATCACGTTGTTTTTATGGTATTATTATATAATTGTATCCGTAATAGTTGCAATGCAGTACTAATCGAGTTTTTATCAATATACAGCTAAAATAATAACTATTACAGTACCTAACAGTGTATAACAGTTATTAACTTGCTAGCATAATTGCTGTGAAATTTACAGCAATAAATTTACATTTAGTATACGAATAAAAATAATATTATTTATATTTAGTAATTACAATCATAATATTATGTTAATCGATAGTAGTTGGTATTATATACCTATCTCTATAAATTTTTTGTAACTAGTGTTTCTGCTAAATTTATATTAGTCGTTAAGAATGTTAAGTTTTTCAAGTGCCGTATAAATCGTTGTACAAGTGGTGAATTACTCATATAAAATATAATATTATTCGTGTGAAAATGGAAACAAATAATTTAAAAAAGTATAGTTGAACTCAGCGTCTCAGCTATCTACCTGTACTTTTCTAGACTTTCTTGACGAGTGAAGACATTTATATAATATATTAGTATTGTTCAATAATCAGTATTATTATTACTTGAATTTTCATCAAATAACTAGGTATTGCATATATTATTTTTTACCTGTAAAATTTCGATATTGTTCATTTCTTCTTCCTGTTTTTTCGAATCTCTTATCTGCGCGTTGAGCAACATGAATTCTCTGCGTAGCTCAGCCTGTTTTTCCATTTTTGTCTTATGCTTTTCATCCTCTTCTTGTCGGATCTTTTCAGCTGCTTCCGCACGAATTCTCGCTTCCTTTGAATCGAAATAAAAAAATGACAATCTTATTAGGTTTTTTCTACGATCCGTCCGGTGCATTTTAAAGGGGTTAAGTTTATAATATTTATAAATGTGTTAAAAAAAAAAAAAATTGTGATGTCATTATAAAAATAAGAAATAAAATAAAAATCTATACAAATAAAAAATGATGGACAAACTAGATTTGTTTCACGTTTTTTATTTACCAATTACAATAATGTAGCACCTAAAAATTTCAACTAAATTCAATTTTTTTGAGTAGTTTTTGTCACAAAAATAAATAAAATGTATACAATACGATTTAACAATGTATAAAATAATATTAAACCGTTTACAAAACATATAATGTTTTTAAGCTTGTTTTTTAAGTTTCAAGGCTTTAAACCGTGAACTAAAGGAACAACATTGACATTTTCTAATTTGTTAATTTTGACCCAAAAATCGTCAAAATCGATTGAAATTCAAATACCTATCTAACAAACGCATTTCATTGTTTGTGATGATGTGTGAAAATTTCAAGTAGGAAGGTTACCTATTAATGAAGCATTCAGACTGAAAAATTTTTATGACTATAATATCAAGCAAAATTATAAAAACTGCAGCTTTTACTTAAAGAGAAGAGAAAAATGAAATTAATTTTTAAAAATCGACCCTGTAGATGTTTCATAATTTCTTATTATAAAATAAAGTAATCCGTTATTTTCTTCTGCAAATACAATATTTTGCACGACGATTAAAATTTTTTATAACAATTCCGATTTCCGTTAACTCACCTCCATCATTCTGGCTAATTCCATTTCCTTGGCGATCTCGTTTTCTCTTATCTGACTTTCGACTTCCAGCGCTTGCTGTTTCTTTTTGAGCTTTTCGACTTCCGCTGTCTTTTCTAATTCTTTGGCGGCCAACTCTCGTTCTCGTTCCATCATTTCTTCCAACCGCCGGTCCTCTTCTTTCATTTCTTTTCTGAGGAGACACGATTTCTGTTATTAAAAATATTTTCTAATACGCAACTAAACGAAATTTGGTACAAAAATATAATTTATCGTAAAGGAGTTAAATATGAGTGTATAGTATTAGCTTTTCTGCAATCATTATTGTAACAAATAAATTGGTTGATTGTTTTTCGTTTTTTATAAATATAATTTACTCTGCATAATTGTCGTTTTCAAACATGTTGCTCACCACCGACAAGAAAAAGATCATGATCAGTTCTTTAGTTTATTTGGTTTATTTAGTTTATTTGGTAATTTGTAGCTTATTGTTACTCTTACATTGGTAGTTCGATAGCGTTGCATTTTTTCTTAATCTATGTTTTTCAAAAAACCTAAGCCGTAATACAATACAAAATCTTCATTTTACTGACCACTTCATTTATTGTCGTATTGTATTGAATTGGTAAATTAGTTTATAAAATGGGTATATATCTAACTAGGTATTATTAAAGGGCTAAAAATATAAATGTTTTAAATATTTAAAAAAAATATTTTTGCAATAGGTATAACACAAAAATATTTTCAATTTCGACAAAGTGCATACTTACAGGCAGCATGATTATTTTTTATTAAATCTTAAAGCTAAAAAGTAACTTACTGGATAAGTTGTTTTTCGGCAATCTGAGCGTTTCTGATCACGTGACATTTGGTGCTGAGTATTAGAGAATTGCACTGTTTTATTTCGTCTTCTTGGTCTTGTCTTAGTTGTTGTGCCCTCGCTAGTAAGTAATTCGATTTTTTGTTCGCCTCATCGTCCAACTAAAAAAATATATACCTATATGTATAACTACTATTGTTCGGACGTATGAAATGTCTATTCCTAATGACGAATTAAATCACTGACAGATAAACCTAATCAAGTTTACTCGGATTAATTAGTTTTGTTTTTCAAGAGGCGAAACTATCCGGCGAATAAACGTAATGGAATTTTGAAGAAAAATTACGTTTGAAATACAATAGAAACTGCAGTTGCAGGGATGTTGGCAGGAATTGACAGTGATGGAAGCGTAAAAGGTAAAGTAATAGTCCCGAAACGTTATTAGAAAGTGCCTTTGCCGTTGGAAAGAATTAATGTGTGGTATTTAGGATCATTTATCAAACAGCGATTTGTTAACGGCCAGACCCTAATATAATATAATATTAAATGTATACACCATGTATATTGCACATAAATAACATTACTAATACTGTATTTACTTACTGTGAATATTTAGCGATACATTTAGTTTTAAATTACTATAGTATATATTGCTAATCTGTACCACGATTGAAGAAAATATCCTATCTAAAATCACGATTTGTATCTAAAATTACAGTTTGGATCCGTTTGAAAATCTGCACTTGAACTAATGGCGATAATGTGCCGATAAAAATAGTGTTGACATCTACTACTGTGCTTGATTTGGAGGATAAGTAAACGTTTTAAAAAAAATATATTTTAGCGCGCACCTTCTAATTTACAGGTACAGGCACATCAATATACGAATTTCATTTTTAATTTAACTTCGTGCCTTTACCGATTTTTATCGAAGCCAAGCACTGATAACATACTTTGAAACGTCCCGAATTCGTTAGTATTTTTGTACGTTTTTCATTTTATTCTTTATAGTTTTACGACCAGGAATTCAATACAATACCAGCAAAAAATAACACGTTTGACCCGGGAATTAGTTAAATCACGATCGAGGCCTACCTGTGCCAGTCGTTTACCCTTGGCTCTCATCACGTCGTAGCTCTGCAACTTCTGCTTCCTGGCCGCGCTCTCGTTTTCCAGTCTTTCCCTGTCGGCCATCAGGCGCTCGGCCGCTGTCCGCCTGTCCTCCGCGGTGACCACGACCGCTTTGCTCTTCAATCGGTCCAAAGTGCCCGAGTCGATTACCCGTCGGTCCGGCGCTGCCGACTTGAACTTTCGCCCACCTCCGCCGATACCTCTGAGGTTTTTGTCGGATATAGTGTGTACCTGTGTACCGCAGTGGTTATATCGAAAACAAAAAAAAAAGTTAACCACGACACTTTCGTTTTGAAACGTAGGCACGGATTACGGGTACAAGAAGTATCGGCCCGAGAAAGCGTTTGGCTCGGGATGACAAAACAATCTTCTTCTGCCTCTTCGCCTTTCTTCCAACTGTTTGGGGACGGCCACCCTTGTCCTAACAACCTTGTCTTCACACACCACGATCATTCACATCCCCTACGCACACATCAACAATACCCCTTCGTATCATTTTCAATTGTTTCCATCCATCTCTTTTTCGGTCTTCGCATCAACCTCTTTTTCATAACCGCTCTTACTACTTTGCAGTATTTTTTCTCTCCTCATCACACGTCCGAAAACCGTCTCAGCTGTCTATTATCCCTTATCTTATCCACCCACATTGATGCAACGCCAATACTATAGGTATCTTTTATACATTCGTTTCTTCTTCCGTCTTCTCTTGTTAATCCACTCGTCCATATAAGTATTCTCATTTCCGCTACGTGACGAAAAAAGAAAAAAAAAACAACAAACACCATCAAATGTCAAACCATATAGGTGATACTCGGCGTAGACAAAAATAGGATTTTCCTTGATAAATAACGGCTATATATATATATATTGTAAGATAAAGGATGTGACCTTATACAGACACCGAAGACGTGTTGAATTGATGAATTTTTGGGTACCTACACGCTAAATCAAATTTTACAACAGAAAATTTTCGCTACGCTCGATCCGCACTATTGTATTTGATCAGCATTATTGCCGCGTTCAAAACGTGTCCCTCTATTCTTTACACTTATTTCGAGTTGAAATCAGAAAATCTTTCTGAAATAGGTGCGTAGGTCGCTGCAAAAAAAAAAAAAATCGGGATTCAAAAATCCGACCTGACAAATACTTTTAGCGTCTAGCATTTTGAACCAAATTACTTACACACACATTTTTAAATTTTATTAAATAACATCAACAGACGTAAACGTTACGAGTGTACTTTTTATGATAATTTTCCGTTTCACGTAAATTTTTAAACAAATTATTTAATGAAATACAATATCACTGTAGTAAAAATCCATATTGGCGTACATCAATGAAATCGACCGAATGAAAAGCCTAATCGACTGACCGAAAATCAATTTGTGTTTTTTAATTTATTTTTTGTACATTATCCATATCTAACTGCGTATAATATTCTCAAATTTATGTAAATTTCGTTTCACCAGTAACGTGTGTTGAGTGCCAGATATTATGACGTGTTTTCGGTAATAATCGGTGTAAAGTGAGTCGTACCGGTCGCGTGCTCGTGCATTGCTCGTCGGATCGGTTGCTCGAAAAACCGCAGCTCGCCGCGCGCCATTCGTCTGCGCGACAACGGTTTTTCACCGAGGTCATATCGGTTAGAATTTTGAAAAAAAACGAAAATTATTCACTCGCGGCGTGTTTATAATAAAAAAAAAATTAGATTTCTGAATGATCGAACACGCGAAAAATGGCGATTAAAATATCGCGCGTCGGCTCGTGATTTCTATAACTATATTGTCGATGTAGGGGCACGTCACACATTTTACTCGTACTCGACTCGTTTTACTCTCTTTCGTTCGCTCGCGGATACCTCGTTCGAACACGGGCCGTGTACGTCAAGTCGTGTTTGCAGTAATATTACGAGTATAACAATTACGTCGCTATCCGGTCGCCACGGTCGTTTCCCTAGGAACACCCTGACTTCCCGAAGTTTACCGAACAAACATAGTTTCGACTTTTGCCGCGGTGTGTTCGTCGTATCGGCCAGGGACAAATATTTGGAGCTGGAGCAAATTTTGATTTATTTTAGACACCGTTTTAGGCTGTCGGACGTGAACGTTACGCGCGTTTCCGGGGGAAGGATGTTGTGATGTTTTCACGGGCAAAGTCTCGTCCAAGTCCATATCTAGCTTTCGCATCGAGTACGCTATTACAGTAACGGTTATGGCGGTGAGTTTAGACGGGTCATCGGGGGAAAAAAAATAGAAAGAAATTGACACGACGACGAAGCGAGATTCAGACCGAGAGTACTTTTAACCCGCCTTTATAATACGGTTTCCTGTTGCGCGTGCATAGTGTACAATAGTCATTTACACAACGAAAACACCGTACGAGCTGTAAAAACGTTCTCGGCTTTGTTACGGCGTACGATTGATTTCTCTCCACTTTGTTCTCGAAGTGTACGTTTTGTTAATCGCGACTTAGTTACCGCGGTGGTAGCGCGAGGCTTTAAAAAAATGTGATTTCCGCGGTGAGTGAAAATCATACTCTCGTGTGCACCACAAGCAGTATCGCCCGATTGCGCGCGTTCTTTTTAACAGCCAGAATGTGTACGTTCTCCGCCGAATTAGTCCGCGGTTCCTTTCGCCGTTCGACCGCTCGTTCGTTTTCTAATCGCCACGATCATCCGTCGTAAACGGGGTTACCGCCCTTACAAGAGTGTAACACGTATACTTATGGAGCGTTATTTAAACGTCGTTCCGTACTTTTCGAACAACGTTTCTCGCCGCCGCCGCTTCATATATATATATACGAAACGGGCTTTATAAAAACACGTAAAATGTGAGAAGAAAAAAATGAAAACGAAATCGTAACGCGCGTAGTAAATGATAAAAAAAAAAAATAAACGCCTTCGTCGTCAAACATTATTAAATGTATTTTTTTTTTTTTTTTCAATACGAACGAGTCTGATGATTTTCATCACCGGCTTTAATTTTTGCGCCTCCGGGGGTAGGAACGAACACTAAAACAATTTCCCGGGACGCTTTAACGCGATTACGCGCGGCGACGGTCGCGTTAAATGCGCGCAACAGCCCGTGTCTTTTCCTTTATTCGAACGACGTTCGGTATTTCTCACCCCGATGAACCGCCGCTTGATAATGCGGCCGAGTCGCGCGTCCAACTAGAAAACCCTCGTTACGCTCCCCTAGACGACGTGTTTACGCGCCAAACCCCTTTGTCCCGCAGCGAACCGAACGTTAGTGTACAGTCGGTAGATTTTCGATTTTTTTTTTCGGGGTTTTGTCGTACAATATTTTTTGAACTTTTTGAAGAGCGATTTTTGCGAGGCTAAACGACGCCCGTGGTCGCGCATGCCTGTCAAAGGTGGCCGAGTAAACACGACCCGTGTTATGACCCGCGAAGTTGGTTGAAAAAACGAAAAAGTCGAGTTAAAAGTCGGCGGTCGTGTCTGAAAGTCGACTACGTGTGTAACAAAAACGGATTAACCGAGCCGGGATAATATTTTTAATTCACGTTTTTTTTTTACTTTTCACACTTGTACACACACACATACGCGCGGCGCGTCACGTGTGCCGATGAAGAAAGCGTTAACGCAATGCTTAGCTCGAAAACTTTCGAAATCGCTCGCGTCTCGAATACGGCGCGTCCAACCCGTCCGGACACCACTCAGCTCGCTTGTTCCGATCGTCGTTTCCGGAAGTCGTGGAAGCCGTCAAAAGCCGCGTGACGTTTTTCATCGTCCGGAATTTTCGCTACGGAACGTCATCTCACCACCACCCTTAGTTGGCCGGAAAAACGTCGTTGTCAAAAAAACCGTCGCTGCCGCGCTCTGAAAAAAAAAAAACGGCGCGCCGCGATAACGCGCGACGAGTACCCACCCCCCGGCACCCCGCGGCACGAGGGTAACGTCGGGCGGGCGACTGGGGCGGGGTGGGGATCCCGCGCGCTCGGGCGGCGACGGCCGACGGGGGTTGACTCGGTCGCCGCTCGGCAGGACAACGTTTGCGGCGTCGTCGACACGAACACCACCGCCACACTAGTGTACAGTCGCTGTGACGACGACGACGACGACGACTACTGCAGCAGCTGCCGGACGGGACGGGACGATCTCCAACGCCATGACTACGCCGATTCTTCTCGCCGCGGTCCTCGCCGTCGTCTCCGCCGTCGGCTGTCACACGCGTGAGTAGTGGCCGACGCTAGCCGTGACGCACTTACTACTACCGTTCTCCAAACCGTTTATTGCCCGAGGGGTGAACGCTGTTCTCGTTAAGAATAGGTTCTAAAACACGAACTCTATTTTTTCGTCGTCGTTTGAATCACAAACACGGTTTTCGATTGCCGACTTGGGTCCAATACTCAGAAATATTCTCGCTCGGTGAATCGCTGGGGAACCGCTGTCTCGGGGCTGTTGGTTTCTTAGATGCGATACTGCTGGACGAATTTTATAAAAAAATAGTAAACCCAAACGGTACGATGTAGTGTAGTGATCCCCTTCATCTTTCTGGGGGGGGGGAGGGACCCCGGGAACTCCCTTCCCCCCCTCAAACTGGATCGGGAAATTCGGATGAAACGTTAGAACGTTAAAACTATATATTCGCGCCACTCTGAGATTGCGCCTGAATCGAGTATACATTTTTGTATTTTTTGTGTGTTTTTTTTTTTTACTGCGGTCCAGGTACGTTTCTGGGCGATTTCGTTTGCAAACAAATCAACAACAATAATAATATCGGTTCGGCGAATTATCTATATTCTCTGTATTCGGCTTCGTTACAGTCGTATGACAGCGATGTAGGGCTGACGCGTATTTTTCCAAAACGCTTGACAGATCGGTTTTTGTTTCAAGCTTCACGGCCGGTAACTAATCCGTTCCAAAAAAAACGATTTTTGGCGTGAATTTTTGCGTACGGTATTATAATAATACGGCAGTGGGTGCTTGTGAATTTGACACAATCGTTTGAAATTGCTTGGACGCGGACCAACGGACTAATATCGTTATTTATTTTTTTCCGAAAACACGACCGGGAAAAAGATGTCGAGGGCACGATGCCAGTCGACCTCAACAACACGCGTCCCCGACGTCGCGGCGCGTGTGTTCGTGGAACTTTTACGAACACGACGACGTCGAACGGCCTTTTGCGACCTTTTTTTATTTTAGTTTTTATATTTCCCCGGGAAAGCGCTGTGAAAAATTAGATTTTTATACCGCGGATGATAAAATCCATCAACCGGAGATTGTTGAAGCGACTGCAGCAAACGCAGAAAACTGCGCGGGAACAGGTGATTTAATCCGCGCGATCTGGCGCTATAGAAGCAGTGCGTACAGTGCGTACGAGCGAGTTAGTTTTTCCTTTTTTTTTTCTTCTTCATTTTAACGACGCAGAGACCATAAAATGTCTCTGTACACTGTAAAAGTCCGCGAAACTCCCGTATCGTGTCTGGTTTCTTGATTCTTAACCGTATTCTCAAACCCCGTGCGTTGTATCTTGTATTCACATTTGTAAAAGTTCTTGACTCGAAATATTGAAACGTTATTTTTGAATGCAGCCGGAAGTTATAAAAGTTATCAATAACAATCGTATTATTCGTATTTGCCAGATGTCGCACCTGACGTTCGTCGCCCGACTCTAGGCGTATTTTGATTTATAGGTGTTATTATATTAACGTCCGGTCGTACTTGTAAAAAAAAAAACGACGGTGTTATTGTGAACTTTGAATTTGAGCGTACAAAAAAATGTACAGAAAATTTTATTGGTTCGAAAATAGAAATTTACGTCGCACTAATAATATTAACACAATATTATAATTTTACAATTTTTTTTTTTTGTAATGTTGAATTTCCCGCCCGTGGCGTAGAGGAGAAGTGAATGTACCTTCAAAAATCTCAAGTTCAAAGCTATAAACAATAATAAACAATAAATAATTGCAACTAATGTCATTTTACTCGCAGTATAGCGATTATTTATTAAAAAAAATGTTAACGACAATCTATATTGTTTTCAGACTTTGTTTTACCGTAACATTGTATCGCATTTTTTTTTAGAAAATATATATGAACATAGTTCTATAGTTTTAGGCAGCAAATTATTTAAAAACGATTGTACAGAGCGCAAAAGATTTAAATGTTTTGTCGTTCACTCTCGTCCTAATACGGTTTTACTTTTTCAATATAATTTTTATTTTTTCAACACGTGAAGTACCTATAAAAATCGAAAATAATAAGTATCGCAACAAATTTCATCCATAAAACAGGGAATCTGCCGGTACCGCTCGCTGTTCGTGAGTATATTGGCTCCACTTCACTTCAACAATCAGTTTATGTTTTGTTGTTGAATGTAAATTAAATTGTAATAAAAAACAAGTGATTTTTTTTTTTTTGTATAAAATATTTAGTACGTAAATTTAAAGGCAATGGAGAATTCAACCGCATCAACTTCCTCTCTTTGTAATGAGCTGATTCTAGTACGTACGTTTTAAGTTCAGTTTTTGA
Organism: Hormaphis cornu; assembly: GCA_017140985.1. Classification (NCBI taxonomy): domain Eukaryota; kingdom Metazoa; phylum Arthropoda; class Insecta; order Hemiptera; family Hormaphididae; genus Hormaphis; species Hormaphis cornu. The sequence goes on from CM029363.1 coordinate 3,059,394, forward strand.
TATTGTACGTGTACTTACTTTCAAGTCTTTGTCAAAAATCGCGATAAATGCGAAATTCTGACGCTTAGATTTTAATTACTGCCATATTTTTAACTTGATAATATTCTCGAGGTCAAAACTTTTTGTACAACAAGATAGGTGTATTGTGAAATTAATTAAATAATTCAAACTTCGTTAAAGAATACAAAGAACCGAGTTATTTAAATGATAACAGCAAAATTAAAATATCATTAGGATCGGCAGAGACACTGCAGCCAAACCATATACCTTTTGTCTTGATCGAGTAAATTATTATCACATTGTTCTATGAAAATACGGTACAACAATGGAAACCCTGTTTTTAAGTTGTCCAAATAGCGAGTTAACAGTATTTTTTTTTCTGAAGAAAATTGAATTAAAACTTTTAATCGACTTATAAAAACCATCACAGGTAGACGTGAACTTTGTGGTTTTGAGGATTTATGTATAGATTTTTCTTATTTTTAGGACGTGTGACGTTAATTTTTTACTTTAACATTATTTTTCGGGCGTAATGAAAGGCCGACGGTATTTTTCGTAAGCAGGTTCTGGGGCTTGTTTATATTATATCGGGCGGTATTCGTAATTAGTGGTGTGTGTTGACGTATTGTATATAAAAAAAAATTTTTTACAAAACTCAACGCACTGTTGATTTATCCGTAGTAATATTGTTTTTTATTGTCGTCTTTTCATTATTGCATGTAGACGTAGCGCCGTCTAACGAAATAGCCAAAAGATCGTACCAGAGTTACACGCCGTACAACGGGACTACTGTACAATATTACTTCGAAGATGTCGATGACATCGACGAAGACGTGGAAGAGGACGACGTGAATGTCGACGACGACGATCGGGCGTACAAGAACCCGAGAAAGTTACCGTCATCCGAATGTCCCAGAAACGAAGAACAGGCTGCGTTCATGGTAATTGTTACTAAACACAACTACGATTTTCTTTCTATTGTTTATGAACAGTTAAATTGTTTTTAGAAAATGTTAAACATATTACAGAACCAAATGGTACCTTTTTTTTAAATTGACGGTATTTTAGAAATAGAATATTAAACGACTATATCGAGGATCAAAAAAAATACGCATATAATTCACGGTTGTTACGTTACGTCAAAATTGCACGCATAAAAACTCCAAAAACTAAAAAAACTATAAAAACAATAAATAAACGTACATACTTTTTTAGAGTTTAAATTTATAAAAATTTAAAGTCGTAATTAATTATCTTACTTGGTGTCGAACGTCATAAACATGTTAACTATAAACTTTTTACTACATGCAATATTGATATCGTAAATTATTAATTAGTATTACTGCATACATTTTTTCAACCAAATACCCTCCTTTAATTTGTAATTTAGTGATGTCAGACTGTATTTATCATCGGCTGTTTTAAAACACTAAACTCTACTTTTATTTAAATGTTTTTATAAGCCATTACGAAAGTTATGTTTATGAATTCAATCCCAATTATAAATTATTTTTTTAAACACCGAATACATTATTCATCCCTACCAGCTGTTTCATAAATTGAAATTTTGTTGTAATTATATTTGTTTTATCAAAAACTTGTATGGAACAGTTGTTTACAAAAAGTAAAACACGATTAATCAACAGTATTGAGTAATGTAATATATTATGTTTTCTTTTCCGCTGGCTATTTACTGTAGTAAGATTGTTTTGGACCTAATTGTTATAACTGATGTTATGTTTACAAATGATAACATATTCAATAAAATTTACTTGACGGGTCATTTAGTCGAGCGCTTACAAGTTTCGATGATGAATTCAAAATAATTGAAATAACTTGTGTCTGGTATAACGGCTTGTTGTTCAATCATTGTTTATCCAATGTGATTGATATATATATTTTAATCATACAACAACGCATAACGGAAAATATACTGTCTGTTTGTAAAACTTATTTAAATGCGTTTCGAACGGAAGTTTATTGAGACGAAATGGTTTACGGCGTATAAAGGGGATGCTCCCGTTTTAAACGAGCCGTTTTGTAAAACGTTCGTGATCACCCCAAGCGTTTACAAACTATTACAAGATTAACGTACCAAATGGCAAATTCAATACAAGTTTATAATAATTTATTTAATATAAACGTTTAAAACGGTATTATAATGCGTTTATTGTGTCGGGAAATGATTCGATCACCGATATCTGTACTATAAAAAACACAAAAATATTATCCACTTCAATTTTTCATTAATAATAATTAGTTATTACAAAAACTTTTTTTTTTTTTTTTTTAAACTCAGCTTACGTTAAAAATAATATTTTAGTTTTAAACGAATCGTGCTACCTACAGTATTATTGAGTACTCAATGCTCAACGATTATATTTATATACGTATGGAAATGTTTAACATTTCAAAAATTCTAAACATTTTGACGTTGAAATTTTGCGTTAAAATGTTGTAGTATTCACTAAAATTAGTTTTTACTTTTTATATTTTATATTTTGGTAGCATTGAATTAAAAAAAAAAAAAAAAAACTATATTATTAATGAAATATGACAATTTGTCAAAAATCAATTTACTCAAAATAATGCAGAATTCATTTGCAGGGACAATCATGCCTGAGGAAATGTTCTACCGACGAAGACTGTAAAAGCAAGAAAAAACACTGTCTTTGCGATGGACTTTGCGGAATGTCGTGTGTTAAACCAGGTAAAATTTTTTTATTATTGTTAAGTGGTTTGTATTTGAAATGTATGAATATATCATACGATTAGTCTATTCATTTAATCATCAATAACATTTTTTATTTTAAAGAAATCACACTTTGTTTTCGCCGTAGAAATATACAAGAAAAACAATTATATAATATACATCCATTTTATATTTACGTTAACGTAAATAAATTACATACAATAATCTATAGTTCTTTAATTGTACAGCTGCTTTTTCATATCTAATTTATACGTATTCATACATACGTGTACATGACACTTGCAGTTTTGTTTATAGTTACAATTCAAACATTGAATAATTATACTGCAGTGTATCTGCACATTTTATGAAAAACGGGATAACAAATTATATTTTCATTGTAAACCAACATAAAAAAATTAGTGAGAGTCGCGTAACTGCCGTGGTTGTATAGAAACGCATGACGATTTCGGCAGAAATGAAGTAGGATTTTATAAACGGGGAAAATCTTAACAAAACCACTTCCACACGCGTGTAGAGAATTCAAAAGGGGAAAAAACGTCCTTTTACATTATAACTCTTATACGTAGAAATCTTTTGTTGGAAAAAGAAGTTTTCAATTTACACCCGCAGTTAAAAGATAGTGTTCGTTAAATCCTTTTTGTTTTATCTAAACCGTATAAACATCGCGGACGCTAAAAGGTTTTCACGCGCACGTAAGTGGAAAAACAGCATTCTCGGCCGCTATACATAGGTTATCAAAGCGAAATAATAATATGATTTTGCGCGCTGCGACGGAATGAGAACAGTCTCCAAAAAGTTTCGGTCGTCTCGACGCAGTGGCGTATTCGAAAGAGGATGGGGACGATCGTCTCCCCGTGGTTTTGTTAATTCGTCGTACGTGTTAATTAATCGAGTTAATATGGACAAAATTACAAATATTTAATTTTTTCTCCTCATTACATTTATTATTTCACTAAAATTACTTTTACTTCTTGAGTTTTTTCCCCTTAATTTTACGATTTGATACATTTTCATGTTTACACCATCATTTTGCGCGATTTCTCGATTATTTGAAAGGTATTCAGGATAAACTATATAATATAATGTAGTGAATAGTGGCGAGAAGTTTTGACAGTAATATTATTATATTATTTTAATTTTATTATTAAACGCCTTCACATGTGAATAACTCTTTGTAGGTACTATGTAAGATTTTTTTTTTTTGGGGGGCTTCTAAGAAATTCAACGAACAATTTAAAAAATCAATACGAGGCAGTTTTGCTGAAGACTTTGGGACGAACAAATAACCAATTATTTTGGGAGGCTTTAAACCTATAGCCATCGGTGCAACTATAGTAAAAAATTTACGGGTCTAATGCCAAAAAAATAAAACACTTAAAGTATATTTTCGTCTTCAACGTGGATGTGTTACAATTTTTTATTTTTATTTCTTTTGGGAGAGCCACGATCGGTTTAGGGGTCCTACAGTCTTTCCTAATATTGTTTGTGGACCATGTCCATGGCTCCTTTCCCTTACTTTAACGGCTTTTTTTTTGCCCTCTACCCATAAAATCTCAATTCAGATCACACGCGAAAAACGTACACTGATGCGATGATAAACGAAAGTCGCAATAGAATCGCGTGAAGAAAGCTAGGGACGGGAAAAAGCAAACGGAACGAAAATTCTGCTCCGGGGACACTTTTGCCTTAAGGTTTTTATTACTCCACTGACGATCCTTTGGGGGACGACGTATTTTGCGGCACCGAATGGTCGTCGCTAATGTTCGTATCCGTACTAACGGCGTTTCGCCACGACTCGAAGAACGATTATCTTTTTGCGAGCAGTTCGAAATAATGGCGTCTGACTATATATAGTGCGGCGGTTCGGAACATCGCGAAACCTGAGGGACACCCGAAGGTGCAGTATTCTGTGACCTACAGATTACTTTTTATGTAAAATAGGACGACCTTGATTGCGGAAAACGTGTCAAAACGAAAACAAACCGAAATCTATAACGTCAAGAATCTTCTATATTGTATAAATAATTTAGCTTAAACTACTTAGGTAACATTTTTTTCGGATACAGATTACCATATTATAGTGAGATGCGCGGCACGCTGCGTTTTCATAAATCGAAAAAGACATCGTAAATATTTTTCACGTGACGACCGAGTAAGAGAAAATAATAATTCTCGCGCTTTAGCAGCTCGGATGTACAAAGGCTTCCGCGCGGTTCTTCATCGCCTTTCTCCCGACTATTTGGGGTCGGCCACCATCGTCCTATCACTCCACTTATCACGACCGTTCACGTCCCCTACACACACATTAACAACCCTCATAACTCAATTGTTACCATCCGTCTTTTTTTCGGTCTTCCTCTACATCTTTTTCGTTCAACGTTCGTTTTCATAACCACCGTTACTGCTCCAGTTTCTTCTCACCTCATCACATAGTACGTCCGAAACCTTCTCAGCCTTTTTTCTCTCGTCTATGTTGATGCATCACCAATACTACTTCTCATTTTTACTACACTCATAAAGAAAAAGCCTGCCACGGTTATATCGTATATTCAATTTACGCGCTTATTTAACTCGTTTCATCTTAGTGTTCTACACAACGATCGGTCGAAAGTTTCTTTTTATACTTTTATACTTTTTATACATCCCCAGATAATCGAAATAAATATAGAAGGCGCCGGACGCTGTTGAGCAAATAGTTACAAACGTTCCCCATGCGCAAGGCGAAGTCGAAGGGGTAAAATATTTTGTAAAAATTAAGGGGTAGTCCGCGCGCCCCCCTCAGTTCGAGCGCCGTGTCTCCCTCCAAAAATCGAAACGAATGAATTCCCGAACTTGTCGACGATTTATTATTCTCGACCGCAGGCGGCCGACGGAGGGTTTTAAGGGCACTCGATAACCGGGCAGCAGATGATTGGAGGGCGTCCGAATACAAAAAAAAATTTAACTTTTTGACCCTCAGCTTGGGAAATTAATGAAAAACAGTATAAACTTCAAAAAATAAATATCGATTTGTACTTATCACATCATATCGGTCGCATAAATGATACGTGACAACATGCGTAATCTTGAAATGAATTTTGAAATTTGTGACACGCCCGAACGTTTCAAACTCGAAATGAACACGTTTTATAATGTAGCTCTACGCACGATGAGCAGGTTTTTTTAATTTTTTTTTTTTTTTTACTCTTATAGGGGTCTCAAAAAAAGATTTGACATCCGAGAGTCTAAATCCGGCCCTGAGCGCATTAAAATTCAGGGCTATCAGCCGTTTCTCACAGGGTGTGAAATATAAATAAAAAAACCGAAACGCCGAGACGACGAAAGAGTTTTCGCGAACGACACAAATTATTATTTTACGATCGTCATCTCGTTACCGCGTGTCCCTGGCACGTTCGCTGCAGTGCCGTTTTGACGCGTTAAGCCGATTGCGTGCGTTCGGGATAGACGTTAAATGTCGACAGGATAAATTCCTTAAATGTTAAACACATGGCAATTATACACGTCATGTAATACGTTATTGTTATGATTACGACAATATTACCATTGCAGGTGTTAAAAGGTATTATTGTGATTGCCACGTGATCTGCACAGGTTTGCCACGTTTGTGATGAGAAATTTCGCGCGTTTCCTCTACAGAGATTATTCACAAACATACGATGATTTTTTCGTTTTTACGCCGCCAATATGTACAAATATTTTTCAGAGCTCTGCATAGAGTTGTGAAATATCAAACTAAGTTATTTCAATAATTTTTATGAAGATCGTTCTAATATCAATTTGAATACTTCTGATATAACATGTTTAATTCAGGTACAATCAGTAATGACCGATGTGTGATTTATTCTGGATTTAAATTTTAAGCGGTATGCGTGAGGCGAAAACGTTGATGACTTACGTTATTCAAGTTTTTAAAATTTCCACGATCTGAAATTCTATTTTAATGCGTTACTTTCAACGCGGCCGAGACTTGGTGTTTTAGGTACGAAACCGGCAGGTATACTGCGCGTACATATTTTTCGTTTCTTTTTTATGTACCGTTTATTTTCTTTTCGGGGATCTCACGATTCCCCGAAAATTCATTCGTCCGGAAGCACACATCGCGTTTTGTGTACGTAGAAACGGTAAATCGCTTCGCAATGTTTGGTACGACGCTCGTATGTGTATTATAAATGTGCAGAAGCGTTGACGAGAGCGCGTTACACACGGGTAATAGTGACAAATATACTTTCTGGAACGAACGATCGTAGGCACGTAATAAAGATACCTTTTCATTGGAAAACGATGAACGAGCTGCACGGAGAAAAATCTGATGGAGGCGCACAGCTGGTTTCTCTCTAAATTATTTTCCCTGGCGCGATGCGATTCAATCACGCCGTACGAGAGAGTACAAGAATAGTAGTTACGTTCGTAAAAACGCGTGGAAAACGGTGTAACGAAGCTGCACCGGCGATTCGATCTGAACCACTCTGATCTGATATGAAAACTTTTAAACGAATTACCATTTACATAGAAAATTTGAATATTATTACGCTGTGCGAAACACCGAATAAAATGTATATTAATTAACGGTTTCGTCGCGGCGACGTGCGTTTGAAAAAAAACAAATAAAATAAAGACGCGTAAAACTGCAAGTGTTTTTTTTACGTAACCGTCAACAGAAAACTGGATACAACACTGATTGCTATGCGCTATATATACCGCCCAGGGCCGGACTTGGAGCGTCTCCCCCCTAGACAGTTTTACCTAAGTAGGGCCCATCTGAGGTATGTATTTAATTTAAAAAACGTGCATTTTTTCATTCATTACCTAACAGATTTACGTTATTGTAGAAATCCAACCGTTTTCTGAACAAATTTGTTGTGTATCCATTTTTCCAAATCACGGGATAGCTATAGTCATGTTTGCCCGGGCGGAAATATCACCCTGTACACACGATAAAATAAATGATTGCTTTTTACCACGGTATTGAGTGTGGACTGTGTGTACAATCTAGAGAGCGATTCGGGAAACGAGTGAAACGCGTTAAACAACGGAAATTAGTGTTTCCAAACAAGACCGGAATATCACGACGCATGAAATGTATTAGCGCGTATATATATTCCACGGTCGCTGATAGGGTGCGAAGAAAACTACGAGAAAACCGCAAACTTGCTGCGTCTCACAAAATTAACGATGCTGCGAATGGTACCATATCGAGTGGTTCGCGCTGTGATTTAGATACGGTAAAATATAAATCGCCCATGAGACATTAATTTTATTTTACATTATGTCATAATTAGTGTTCGCGCACGTGGCTGGAGCTTTAGAATGGCCCGTGATTTTTTTTTGTTTCTTTATAAAGTCATACAGCCTTTGTAATCACAGATCACATTATTATTATTCAACGTGTGTTTCATACGATTGTTGCGAAATGAGAAAAATGTTTTGTTGACGAATTTTCAAGTTTAAAATGGAACACCGTCGTTCCAAAAACCTTTCGTTCGCACTGGCGCTTATACGCTTCTATGGACGCGAGAACTTATTATTAAGTTTTTTTGTTTCAGTATATTTCAGATGAAAATTAAACTACGAAAATTCTCGCGGTAGATACATCGTTACATGACGTTGTTATTGTTACAAACTTAACCGAAACACGTTTGATTCGTCAGTAATTTAAAATCTTGGTTTTTGTAGTTGAGTGATGACTACGGTTGTTGAATTGGAAACACCTCGAGACTACAGTCCGCTGTCATTGTTTTTATTATTATTATTTTTTTTTTTTTTAAGTAAAACTGTTTGAGATGAGAAAACCGAAAAACGCCACGCGAAATTATCATTCAAAACGGAAAAGAGCCACTGGGGACGCGTTTGTTTTTAAAAAACAAATGCTCAAGGCGTTACAATTAGCATAGAAATGTACGCATTATTCAAAGACTCGAGTAATTAAAAAAGTAAAAAAAAAAAAAAAAATAAAAATAAGTGTTGATGTTTTCTAATAAATGGAGGGTTTACCTGTGACGCGTATAATTTATTTACCAATCAAATCAATCTCTATTAAGTACATGAAAGTTTTGATCGTTCGTTTACTAAAATTTAATAGCAAACTATAACAGTTACAAATGAAAATTTTAATTTTTACATTTTAAAATCGTTATTATAATTGCGAATAGATTATTGAAGGTGTTGCAATCGGTTTCAGCATCAAGCGGGTTCGGCTCGATAACGAAAATATTAGACACGATCGCATAATCCATCCCAAGTGATCCTTGAGTGTAAAACTTTGAAGAATGTTGTACTTTATTTATCACCATTTATGCTACAGTTTCGAAAAATTCCAACCTAAAAATCTGTTTTTTCCCTCCACCTTTGGAGGAGTGTTTTTTCACTGGGGTTAAATTTCGCAAAACTCCTTTAAGTGAGTTTTTACATCGTATAATTGAAATGTATCTGTAATAAAGTGGGATTGAAGGATCAAAAAAAGCGTTTTAGTAAACATGACAATAATATGTGTCGTAGGATTATAGTTGTCAATGTAAATAGAAATTAATGTTGTACTTGACATTATAAAAATATGATCATCGCGTTACGTGTTTTGTACAACAAACACTTGACTACTTGTCTAAGTCGAGAACAATTTTAATAGCTGTTCGCGTTAATAGTATAGTTAACGTTAAAGTTTGTATCGCGTACTCAGAAATTAAAACTTATTATACAAAAAGTAATTCGTAAAAAGATGAGAAGATTATTGTTCTCAGCTTGACGGGTTAAAAATCGTAACTGGTAAAAAGCAAACACGTCAATTTGTATAAAAATGTGTAGAAATTTGCTAACAAAACGACTATACACAAAAATCAATTTGTGTAATGCGTATTGCAATTACAATTACGGAAATTGAAATGTTGACCGTTGTTGAGATAAATAATAGCGCAGCAATTTTGAATTCAAATTTAATGCTGTATATCGCAAAAGTATTTCCGCTGTTTCAATATTAATTGTTTTGAATTAAAATTGGGATTTTCGTTTTTTTATTTTAGCGAGCTATGTTTTGTTAGTATAGTCAATTAAAAATTATTAATCGTTATTGAAATGTTTATGAATTATGAGCATTTATGAATTCAAATCATAGATAAGTAGTGAATAAAAGAAGCGAGTGAAATGTAATACCATATCTCGTTCAGAACAATACAACTCATCAATTTTTAGACACGGAATATTATACCATATCTCTAATCTTTCCAGTTCTTATACATTCGTCAAATTGCGTACACACGTTGTGGAAATGTCAATATTTATATATAATTTCGAGTTCACGACTAAGTTGTAAAATAATGTCCGACTGAATAATGTTCGTATGGCCTTAGCGGAGAACGAAAACATAAGGACCCAATTATAAAGTTTAACGCGAGACACATAAGAAAACTTTCCACTTTGCACTTGAAAATTATTTATGAGAATGTTTTTGTAAAGCGTAAAACTATATTGCTTTCTGTTTAGAGCGGAGTGTGATCGTTTTATAGCTTCGAATAACGCGGAACGATTACATCGTGTGAAATTTGATAATTTTCGAATGATTATTAATGCGGTAAAACTTTTTATAACTCTCCCAATAGACTGCATTCAGTTTCGTATGACTTCGAACCGAAACCGAACGCTAACAACTAAATTTGTTCGTAATTTGTTCGTACTTTTTTGAAACATATGATGAGTTTTGTTGTTTCTTATTCTCGTCACACGCGCTCGTTAGACATTATACGTATGACTTGAGATACATACTTCAAACGTTAAACTCACCGTTAAAAATTCAGCAACAATTCAAGGATATTTAACTTAATAAGTATATAGAACATAATTCACTGTTGTCAGATGCTTTAAAGTATATTAGCACACGAAAATCTACTGTAAAATGTTTGAAAGCCATTTTGAATACTTAAAATGCGTTTAAAGTGTTTTCAGAAAAAGGGTTAGGTAAATATAGTGATAATCGAGTGTTTTATGTGCCATACAGTGGCTGTACTTACAATGATATCCTGTGCACATACCGTAATTTTTTGTAATAATTATTAATCCTTTCCCCGTATTATTGTGCAGTTGAAAGATTAGGGTCCTTTAGTAGAATAACGAATGTACGAGAAGATAAAAAAAAATTTAAAAAAAGAAAAATGCTGTTTATTTTCACTGTGTGAGTTTGTTAGTGATTCAATTTTCGTTCAATACAATAGCATAACCAACTCGGAAAAATAATTATAAAACACGAGCGACTTTTTTGATCAAACGACCAATATATTTTTGGAGATCTGGACAAATTGTATGGAACGCATTAATATTTACCCAATAATATAGGAGCGTATAAACTATCATCTTAAATTACACGTATAATTGAAAATTTTTTTACAAAAATCATTATGATACATTAGTAATAATGTTTTCTGTAAAAAGTACATAGACTTTTCAAATATTTGAAGGTGTTGCAGTGTAAAACCGGAAACGCACGTTTTATGAAGTCGCAAACTGTATGAATAGCATAACATTTTCATTAATATAGTTTGTATTTTGATGTTGTGAGATTGACTGGTCTCTCAAAATAAGATTATTATTTTTAATTCGACGGAATCAAATCGTTTGCTAATTGATTTCACGAAAACAAATTACAGAAATGTATGTCTGGAAAAAAATAAGTTTTTTAAGCATTTTACTCGCAACGGTCTGTATAATTTGTCGGCAAATGACGATAAAAATTATTTACAAATTATTTTATGTTTAAGTATAAGTTAGTGGACAATTACAATAATTATTTGTTTGTTTTCCCCGTGCAGTTTTAAAGATGATGCAGAATAACGTTTTTTCTTTAAAATAAATAGTATTTTTTTTTTTTTTACCGTATATTAATGCTTAAATTTTGTTCAAAATATACTTTTCTATCATTTGTTTTACATAATAATCAACTTACTAAACATTTTGTGGATTATTATTAATTATAACGTGTGAACAGATTTTACGAAAATATGTATGTATACATGTTCTGATATTTATTAAACATCTATAGTAGTATGGACAGTTCATAATACGTTGGGTTTTGGGCGTTTGGGAACTAACAAACATTTTTAAAACATTTATTCCGAGGTATAATGCAATCCACGAAAAATTATTACAATAATTATGATATGATGTAAAGAACAAAAAAAAAAAAAAAAAAATACAACATACTTACATTATTTTGTCAATCAAAAGCGTGTAGTGATGTAGATTTTATAAAGATGTTTTTTCTTTGATCAATTGAAAGAGTTAAACAAATGCTAAAAACGAATTCTCGCAATACGTATATTAATCAATAACGTTTACGACAATTATAACAATATGGTTGAAAACTGTTAAACATTTGGTGACACTGCGCTGCTTGGTACGTAAATAACTTTTTGGAATCAATTTATAATTTTGAAATGCCACTTTCATAAAAATTGTAAGTATGAAAATAAAACATGCCCACTAAATTATGAATATTGTTTTACTCATCGTTAACAAATCTGTCTCTGAAAAGTGAAATTTACCTTTGTAGAAACTGGGTTACTTTCTTTCTTCCACATGATTTCAACATCTTTTTCTCCAACGTGAAAAAAAAAACATTTTACATTTTTATCGATCGATCAAAGAAAATTAATCTTTCATGACTCGCAAAAAGTGTCCAAAAATATAATAGATGTCACTTTCTTTAAAATACTCTTGGGAGCAAGTTACACCGAAAATAAATACTGTGAACTGAAACAAATTCATAGGTACGTGCGCCCCAGCTGTATTTTGAAAGTTACGACTATGCAATAATATACCCATATATTTTCACAAAAAAAAAAAACTCCAACACATTATTAATATAAACACATAAATCGAACAGGATTCAGAAAACAATAATGCTCAACTACCGAACTTTTAAAACAATACAGCAAATTTGATTTACGTTTTTTTTTTTCATACACGATATGCATATAAAACCAATAATAAATACTCATAGACAAAACAACCTATCAGTATAATATATGGATATTCTCCGTCACGTTAAATAAACGTTAAATAAAATTGAAATAATAACTTACGCTATGATTATAAAAATAGCCACACGAACCTATCATAATAATATACGTTTTTTTAAAAATTTTAAATAAAGTAACGATAAATTTTAAAAACTCTAATTAGATTTGAAATTCTGAAGTACGTATACATTTTTTCGTACAATTTTCTACATGCGAAAAATTAAAACGATAAATTGCTAGAAAGTTGATCCCACGTTTATAAGTTTAGCTCACAAAATATACAAAAAAGTCACCAGATTACCGGATATATTGCAGGTCTATACAATAATAGTCGTGCAAGTTGTACAGCCATATATATATATATGATTGCGGTAGGTGTCTATAACGATAAGTGCGATGTACCCTTTACTTGTTTGCCCTTTCTCGGTCTCTCAAAGATCCTTTTTTTTCTTTCCATATATATACGTATAATATCCTTTACAATTCTCTTATATCCTCGAAAAATTCTCCTGTCATCAAATCTATGTACATTTTATTTCTTCTAAGACACACCCTTATAATCATAGATAAAAAATAACCAGTTTTTAATAACTATAATATGTTGTTTGCGGTAAAAATTCAAAAACAGAATAGCTGTGGTAGTGTAAAAACGTGGATTTTTTTTTTTCAATACTTTTACATTTTTCTGAAGACTGCCCCCGCCCTCCCTGCCTACCTACCCCTCGCCGGGACATATCTCTGCAGCAGCCCCTGTCGACCGAGACGACGACAAAGAGGGAGAACCGCACGACCATCGGACAAATAAACGCGACCGGCAAGAAGGAATTGTGATTAAATGCCTATGCATTTCCTATAATATTCGAAGCCAGTGAACGGTGAAAACGCTCGGAAAAGATGGAAAAATCCATTCCTGCTGCTGTCCTTTCATATTTTCCTTTTATTATTAGTTTTCTGCGGATTCTGCGGTACATACATACGTACGTATATAGGAATATTTCCGTGTCTGTTCGTCCGGTCACTGTGTATTTTATGTACAGATATATATATATACGGAGAGCGCATATTATTATTATATTGTATACTGTGCCGATGATAAGTGCGTTGAAAACATCCCAAAGCCCCAGAGGATTTGCCCAAGCGAAGTTATTTGCGTGTGCTAGTACGTATAGATATGCGTTTTTTCGCGCGACCAGCCATTTTTTTTTTTTTTTACAAAATAATATGTAATATACGGACGGTTAACTGCCGTTTGCTCTCGTTTCGTTCGACGGTAGAGATTTTATTATTTTTTTATAAAACCTGCAATAACCGTTAGAACACAATATTATAATATCTACTTGTACGGCTGTTATGCTTATAAAAAAATATACGTATACAATACAAAGCTGGGCTTCTCGCGATACATCGACCGCACTATCCCACGCACGATAGCAACTGACTAGTTTCCAGATAAAAGCCCGAAATCTGACTTGGATCGATAAAATAAAATGTATATATACAGTAAAATGAGAGCGCTTATAGTCGATTTTTGTCAAGTCACTAACACAATAGTTGTAATAGTTAACTGCGATAAACAGAACACAAAAACCGTTACCGTGACCTGATCAACACATCGGCGCGTAACGGCGTTAAAATTTAGAACAAGTTTTCGTCTTTTTTTCTATGTAGGTATTATTTATTTTTTCACGACTTTTCTACCGAAAACCACTTTTGAACTTTGCGAAAAGGGTTTTACGGCAGCTAGGTATGACAATTGTTTATTTTCGCGAATTGTTAACCGTCCACTTTCGTTAAGGGCGGGAATAGAGTCGCTATCGAATTCCACCATCCTTTATTTCTATAGCAGTAGGCTATCTTTATAGTATAGGAAATCTTAGCTTTTTCTCGAACGAAACAAGAATCAACTAATATTTGTTTCGAAAAGTTATTACGATTCTGAATACCTGTAATGACGTTGAGTTTTTTTTTTTTTTGGAATTTTGATTATATATTCATGAAATTAAATTTTTAACAACGAGGTAAACCCTCATAACTAAAAAAAAAAAAAAATTTTGATTCTTAAAAATTAGTCGACGACAGTAAGTACCAAGCAATGTGTACGTAATGTTGTACGTTTAATATTACTGCAGATTTCTACTACAAAACTTAAACACTGTGGGAAAGAACTTAAAACGCGATTTTTAAACTGTATAGTAAAAAAACTCATAAAAAAAAAACGAATGAAAGTTTTTAAAAATATTTTTTACGGTAAGACGATTCAGCAGCATCTACAGCGCAATGCCCTGGTTATTATTATGCGATTTACGAGCGTTATTTACGAGTAGTAAATACATACACCGGGCCTATACAACTTGGACGGCCGTAATTAATGCACGGTCGTATATATTAATATGTGGTTGGACTGTTGGGGATGTGAGAATGGAGAATTTGTTTGCCCGTAATGTACCCTCTTGCAGCCGCAATCGCAGTACAATTTGATTTATAATGACGTCTTCAATTCGGTTTGGCCTGATTCTTGATAAATGATAAACTCCGAACAAATATGTAAAATCAAAAATACCGACTCTTAACGCTCGCTCCAGGACACTAAAAACAATATCCGCAAAAAATAAATTTAAGCTAGCCTAAAAATCAAACTGTTAGTTTATAAAGCGCTTATAAAACCTATCTGGTGGACGTATGGATTACAACGCAAAAAAATCGAACTTAAACGAAATTCAAGCTTTTCAAAATACGACACTGCGAAAAATTACAAACGCGATCCTTTCTTTATCTCTATTTCGACCTTTCACCAAGATCATGGTATCATACCGGTTGAAGCGGAAAGGCTGCATTATTTTACCAATGTTTTTTTGACTGATTAGAAAACCATCGAAATCCGCTCGTAAATGACTTTACAAAATTAAAAAAAAATGTACCCTCTTGTAGCTGTAATCGCGGTATAATGCGATTTATAATGACGTTTCCAATTCGTTTTTGGCTAAATTTTTTATGTTGCACGATGAACGTGATTTCCATAACGAAGATAAGTACCTAAAGCTTATGGCTGTATAGATAAACAATAGTCGTTAAAATATGTAATTGGTGTTGTGGTCAAGATAAATGTATAACAATAAAAGCTAAGATGGTAGAAATTGATATTTACATGTAAGTATGGAGTAAAAAAATTATCTATTATTATTATTATTAATAAAAAAAATTTTTTTTAGGATTATAAAAATTTGGTTAAATTACAGTAGGGACCTGGTTACCGGAATTCATTGATTATCTTTAAATCAAATGTCTACACAGAACACAATCGTTTTTTTTAAATATATAAGATACTTAACTATACTGTACGATACGTGCTATAGGTGTCGCACAAATAAATCAACATGTATCTTTTAGTGGGAGATTTGAGAAACTGTGGTAATTATATTGGTCCACATACTGCAAAAACGATCCGTGCGCTATATTTTTAGTGAAAATCGCATACGTTAAAACGTTTTCTGATCTTTCTTGTTTCGTTTTTTTGGAACGAACCAAAAAAAATCTAATCAAACAATCATATCGTTATCGCATCGTTTTAGACAGTAGTTTTATTTCGATATAATTTTTACTTTTACTATAGTAAAACTAACTACAGTGTTTTTATTGTTTCAATCATTGTAGAAGAAAATTAAATTGTTCCTACTAAAAATAAGATGTCTTGCGGTTATTGCGGTTCGTCGCACTCACAGTTAACATACAGATCAAACATAAAAGTCTAGTTGCTAACTCAACAATAAACGATTTAAGAGTAAAAAATAAAAGTCGTAAGTACATGGTTTTTTTTTCCAAAACGGTATACACAGTGCCGCAGTAGACAAACGCACTCTTAAAAATTACCACTGATAACTTGGTCCTCGCGTTTCTGCGATTCGATCAAATTAAAAGGTTTCGTAGATACGCTTTACTACGGTCACAAAACGTTTATTTTTTTTTGTCGGCCATTAGCTTTGTAGCTCGTTTTCTTTTATTCCCGCAAAACAATCCTATTTTCGACTGTCGGTACCACGTTATAATTTACACAAGTGAACGCAATTCTCCGCGCGATGGATACAATACAATTATTTCTGATTTTAAATGACGAAAACAAAAGCAATAGTGATGAGAAATTTCGACAGGGATACGGCACAGGGAGAAGTTGTTATTTGGAGCAGTTTCATCGAGCTCCTAAAAATATGAGATTGGAGCACCCGTTTTAATGCAAAGTTTCTATTTCACACTATAACGATAACATCTTTTCGCATTGGGTCCCAATACTGGCTTCAATACTGTGTTATTTAAATTAGTTATCTGTATATTTGGTCGTGGAAATAAATAGAAACTGCACACGAAACGTGTTTAAACCTCGACATACTAACTCGGCGTGTTAACTTATTAAGTTCGATATGTTTTTTTCAAACCCATTCGCGATTTATAAATGTTAATAAATTAACGCTCAAATCGTTTATTCTTTGGAAAATATTCAAGTTTTTTTCAAGTAGGTAGGTATCGCAACAATTTATGACGTGTTTCTGCAGCTATGGGCCATGTTAAAATAATATATCAATTAATTGGAGCAGAGTTTTAAAATTGATGTTGGTGTTATTACGCGCGAACCACAAATCTGTGTGGTTTTTTTTTTGTGCTTTTTGTCGGGTGTCGTGTTTTTTTTGTATTTTTTAAAAAAAAGATAAACAAGTAGGCACTCATAACTCTCAGTAACCCAGCTGAATATCGTGTCTCCGGAGGTCATATATCTATAGTGTTTGTATAGTATAATAATAATTTGCCATCAAATATCAAACGTAAGAATATAATATAGTATAATATAATATTATGAATAACGTGTGTCCACGTCAAACGGTACTGTTAGTCAGTTGGAACTGACGCGACGAGTGTGCCAAAAATGTATTCTACTAACCGTAAACAGCTGAAGACGGAATATTTTTTGTTTTGTTAGTTTATTTTTTTTATTTTTTGTGTCTGGGTGTCATTGGACGTCTGCTGCAGTCTGTTATTTAACTGTTCGAAAGACATTCAAGCAGACTATAGCTGCAGTACAACACGACTAAATAGTTCTGTTTCGGAGCCATAAAACTTCCACTGGTAGACCGTGTTTTAAAAATATACTTATAGTTCCTTTATGACTCATAATTAGTGCACGCAGTCCATATTTTAAAATAAATGTTTGTGTTATTACTGAAAAGCGCGTAAACATATTTTTGTGTACGATACAGCGCGGTCGATTACAAAACTTAGGTACCTATATAGGTTTTCGTATCGAAAAATGTTTTTTTATTTACGCTCTAGATCGTAAAATAATAACAGTAATGATAAAATAAGTATCGCGTTCTCGTGTACGACTGTAAAATAAACTGATTTGCGGTGAATGACAAAAAAGCGCGATAGAAGTAATTTATCAGTGAAATATTGTTTAAGTACCATAAGCAATAGCAACCACGTTTTAAATAAAACTTTAACACATTTGATATGAATTTTAAACCGAACTATTAACAATATTGTATATTATAATTGTATATACAGGTAAATAAAATTAATTCGAAATACCTACCAAATTTCTTTTTTTTAGCTTAACAGACAACGCATGTGTTCTTCGAATGCGATTTATCGCTACGTAGTTATTTAAATTGAAACGTAGCTTTGTTTGAATTATCAGAACGAAAATGCAATAAAAAAAAATTAATTTTTCACGTGGTTATTCAAAACGTAATAGTTATGTGAATATATCGGAGTTTAGAAAAGGTTCTTTGGGGATTTTATGTAAATTAACCGTGTCCGGTTTAGTGTATTGATACATCAGAACGACAAAATTTCTCTTTATATTTAATTTATCATATAGGTCGGTAGAGCGTATTGTTGTTGAAAACAAATAATATTGTATTTCATAAACCGAAAACGCGTTCGTGATTATTTCCGAAAGAGATTTGGCTTTGAGAGTCTCTCTGAAAAGTGAAATTATCTACAAACCTATAGTACGTAATATTTGAATACGATTAAACTCGTGTCATTATAATTAGATTTCCGTACGACAAATAAATATTTTACTTATGCCTTGAATGTACAGATAACAAGTATACTAACTATGACGCTAGAACGAAAAGTAAATTTTATAAACGTTTTAAAAACGGGTTTAAAGTATTGGTTAAAACTTGATAAGGTATAAAACTGTTTTCTAACTTCGAATACTTACTCCGTTTCTGTACATTTTGCGTACAACATCGCTAAAACTACAATATGAACGAACGCGTTAGGAAAACAAACAATTAAGTCAATATTACACACTGTTATAATTTTAAAATCTCAAACGACAAACGTAGTAATTACACCATTAATTGCACTTACTGTCTTGTAAGTCAAATGAATAATTGGGTGTAAACGAGTTCAAGAATGAACTCGTTTAATTTTCTGCGATTAATTATCCGTACACCAACGTAATGTTAAAGGCCTTAGTATAAAGGCTTTAATTCCTCCCCACTGCTTTTGTCATACTACCACTTCAAGTGTTCGAAATTTATAACACATTCCATTCGAGTGCCCGAACCGTGTAGAACGGAATTATTATTTTCTTTTTTAAATGGGTTTTGGAGGCCAACTCTTTTCCGCCGTTATCGAAGTACTTTCGTTTTTTGAAACCTCGAGATATTCAATTTCGTGTTTGGTTCGTTCTTTCGTGTTCTGTTTCGTTTTTTTTTTTTTTGTCAAGACGCGTTTCATTTTTCTCGTCAGGTTCGTCGACGTGTACGGCCAATACGATGTTGCGACTGTTGTAGGTAGAAACAGAATCGTGCCTACTTAAAAATTGCACAGTAAGAAAATCGTCGTGAAAGCAACGGGCACGTTTAATTTGCCACTCGGGTACGATCAAAGTAGTCGTATACCGTTGAAATATAAAATAACTCTGTACAAAATAAAATATATATTTTCCGCGTCGCAAGCGATATCGTTTAAATCGCTTATGTTTCGTACCGACCACCAGCGGAGACGATATTTTGATTAAATTTTTGGGAAGGCTATTTATTTTTTTATAATATAGAATATTTTTCGGGCGCACCTATTTTTTCTTCTTTTTTTTTTTTTCAAGCAGTAACCGATTTTCGCCTATATAAATTGCCGACATTGAATCATCAGCTGTGTATCATCGTTATGTGCACACACGTCTCGTTAACTTTTGTTTTGTTCCCAAATGCTAATGTAGAGCCCGTCGTGGATTCATAGTCGAACACACGTGTTGAACGTCCTGTATAATATAGAAGATACGTCGTACGTAACGCGCAAGCTTTCCGCCATAATACGTTTACACCGGAGTGAGTCGCCCGGGAAATATGACGCTCATTAGTGACGCGCACGATCGTCCTGCTAACACGTCCTTCGCTCAGCCAAAAAAAAAAAAATAAAATAAATAATACAACAGCGACTGGTATAACGGTAATTTACAATCGTAAATTATAAAAATTCCACGCCGTCCGTCACCCCGTAATAAAAAACATCGATAAAAGAGCTCGCGACGGTAAAATAAACAAACGAAGACACGTAGCAAAAATAAAAAGAAACGATAGGACGAAATTTGTGTTCGAGGCACTCCTTAGGGGTGGACATTTCAAACGAAAAGCATTCAACGTCTCTACACTCAGCGTAGCGAAAGAATCTTCAAAATCGGTCGGATGGTTTCAATGCCTGACGGGTATAGTTACAGACAGTTCGTGTACATATTACAATAGTTCGCGTTAGAATTATAACTAACGCTAAAGTTATACTTGTAATACAGCTTACGTTTCCCTGAACGCATTACGCGGCTCGCTCAGAATCGTTTGGCGACCATTGCTTTCGGATATTAAACAACGCGTCCGAACCGCAACATCCAAAGCGTAGTCAGCACTCCGTCAAACTACCCGCGCGACCTTTACAGTTTTTTTTTTTTTGTCGATTTTTTAACCCGAATCCCGAGGGTTAAAAAGTTAAAAATGTTATCGTGTTCGTACAGCAGTGTTATCGCGGAACATTTTTCGCAGCCTAGAATCGCCACGGGACGTAGGTTTCGAGCGTGACAAGCGCAAACCGTAAATATTACGTGGGATTATTACCGGCGACGGCGAAATTCCAAGACGAAACGGACTGTTCCGAGACGGTCGCGTTTGCCGCGAGAAAACTTTACAGAATGCACTCGAGTTTCGTCCTGTGAAACTTTTTTTCCTTTTTTTTTCTTTTTCGTCCTGCTCGATTTATCGCGTAAAGAGCAGACGGCCGATTTCGCGCGACGATCTGCGGACAACACGACCTCGCCCTCTTACCCGGTTCGACTTAAATACGGGTGTTTTTTAGCCGACTCGCGACGTGTTTTGTCGTTTGTTTTCATGAGTTCGGCGAAGAAAGCGCGTTGTTTTTACAAGAACCTGTTTTTTTTTTGTTTCTTCTGTAAACACTTTTCAGGGTAGAGCTGCGATTTTTCTGATCGGTCTACGGACTGGGGTGGCATTTCGAGGGTGGAATTTTCAACAAAACAGCGAAGATCGAGGAATTTTCGGCCGTAAACAACGAAACTTTCACGTAACGTTAAAATAGGTAAAACACGAGTCTTAATTGATTTCGAAAAATTTCGAGCATATAGAGCATAGAACTTTTTTTGTAAGTTTTGTTCGATAAAAAATTTTGTTTTTCACAAACAATTTTGAAACACAAAACATGTAAACACATAACACTACGTTATTAAATAATTTCACGGTCATAATTTTTTTTTTTTTTTAGTCGTTAGAAGTTGGAAATTGGTCAAAAGATGCGCATACCTTTGATTTATTTTTGGAAAAAAATTCGTAACTCTCACAAATTTGTACTCAAGATTTGAAAATTTAATACGTTACGTAAACAAAATTTGGTATCTGAATCGAGAAATTTCAAAAAAATCTGCCCGGTAGATTCCGAAAGCGTAAAAAAAAAGTACATTGGTAAGACGGTGTTGTTTTGATTTTGTTCAATTCGGATTTTCGCAGGACTAGATAACTTCTCAGCTCGCTCAGAATCGCTTTTTCCAATGATTTCTGATATTAAATAATACGTTTGAACCACAAATTCCAAACCAGTGACCAATTTTTTTAGGTCTTTGAAACACAAATTCGTATAAAACTGCAAGGTTTGTAAATTTAAAAGCGTACAGTAATTTTATACCTACACGGTGTAATCGATTTTGTATTTGTATTCATTCGGAATTTTATAATTACTTTTAAAATATTCCTTGGACGTTAAAACTAAATACCTACATAAATATACTTATATACCTTTGAAGTGTATACACTAAATTTGGATTTCAATTACGTTTATGTAGAACCACGAGAATCCATTATGTAACGAAAGAACGTGTTTTTCTCTACTTTTTCGATTCCACTCGAGAACTCGAGCCGATTTTCAAAGAATCGCCATTAAGTTGGAGAAAACTCGCTGTATTGTTAAGTCGTTTCTTTTCTCAGGTACTATATCGTTTCTGAATTTGTCACGTTCACTTCGCAATTACTATTTGAAATACCGGATAAATCAAATTTAAAAATCCTATTTTTTATTTTAAACAATACTATCTTACGACATAACACTGTACTTAGATTTTTGTGTAAACAGTATACAAAAGTGCATTATGATACGCGTGTACCTACTAAACGCATACTGATAGATTTTCATTAAAAGTTAACGTTTTTTACGATGAATTTCCCTCGATCATTTTATGGAAATCAGTAGGTGGGAAAAATGAATGAGAATTTTCGGAGAGACACGAAAATGTAAGAAGTATACAAATTGGACACTTATTAACTTTTAATTTATTGAGAATACCAAGTTTCATTAAAAACGATTTTTTTTTTTTTTTTGGAATTTTCAATATCGATTTAAAAAATTCTTAAATGAACAAACGAACCCACGCTGATTGCCGTCAAAATCCAGTTTAAAAACGTGCAGAAAATCGCATTAACTTTTACGTCGATTTTCAACATTGCATTTTGGGTAGCTGATTATGAATTACTACTTTTTTGTGGTTTTTCAATCATACATAGGTATAATAATTCTACAAGGTTGCCCGAAATAGGTATTTACATTATTTAATCTACCAAAATTCAAATTTTTTACTGATATGTCTTTTTTTCAATGTTTTAGTATCACTATAATTTATTTTAGAAACATTTACACGCACTATTCAAAATGTTAAATAGGAACTATATTAACCCGAAAGAAACAATAAACACATTTTATAAATACCGTCACTGTCAAGCGTATAATTAAATAGTTTAAAACTAAATACTAATTACTATACTACCTAAATAACAAAGTATATTTTTTATTGATTTTTGTTCTATGTTTTTGCAATCGTGTTCTGTTTTAAAACGAGTAATTACGAAAATTCGACGATTTAGCCGAAAAATTTGATTTTTAACTTCCAGATAATCGTTGTGATGAAAACATTTTTAAAGTACACCACGCTTAAGGTCTGTAATAATAATATTCAAAACGATACTTTCTCTCTCGAAAAACGTGTAAAAAAAAAAAAACTCGTTTAAAACCTACAAAACTAACAGCTGTTATAAATTTAAATTTATGTAAAAAAATATTACGACCAACAGTACAAAATCATATTTATTTTGAAGCGTGTTTTTAACCATGCAGGCTTTTTGGATGTTCGGGGGAAAATTAAAACACCAATCGTACGTCGAAAAAAAAGTTATGTTTTAATCTGAAATGAGGAAGAAAATCGAAAAACGGAGGAAAAAACCCTATCACGTAGTATACTTAAACGCTCGTTTATGTTTTGGGAATGATTTGTGTGCGGTTCGCGTGTCGTTTGGACCTCGTGACGCAAAAGTACCAATTACGATGGCCATTAGGCGGTTTTTTTTTTCATACCATTTTTTAATTTATCACACGCGTGAAATACACGTAATATTTTCGACGTCAGCACGGCTCATCGAGCGCCAACCGACGTCGTATTGTTCAACAAATCGCAATTACAGCTGTTATACGTAAACGGAATTTAAAGTGCGATCGAGCAAAACG
Source organism: Hormaphis cornu (assembly GCA_017140985.1). Taxonomy (NCBI): domain Eukaryota; kingdom Metazoa; phylum Arthropoda; class Insecta; order Hemiptera; family Hormaphididae; genus Hormaphis; species Hormaphis cornu. Next base: position 3,083,163 of record CM029363.1, read on the forward strand.
AAATGTGTAAAACTACCATCGGTTTGTTGATTCGAATACTAACCGTATTTTATTTTTAAAATAAAATATACTTCACCAATAGAAATATAAACTAAAAAACGAGTTAATTGCAGGTCGGGTGGAGTAGCGACATCGATTTGATATCGATTATACAATTTATAGTAATTGTCTTTAGTAATTGTGAGGTCCTGTAGCTGCTGTCGTGGACTAGGGTGGCCAGATCGAATGAATCCGGGACACTAAGACTTATTATTACCATTTATTAACTCGTTACCGAAAAATGTATTATAACAATTTAAAAATTGTAACATGACTAAAACACGAGAAAATAACTATTTACAACGCCATCCTTCTGCGTCCACGGAAGTAAAGCTTTTAAATGTATCAATTATATTGTAAATTTTTTTGTATCGCGAGCAAGTTCTTGCTCAACGAATATCGGTGAGCAGGTCATCCCCAAGCGACCGTGTGTCGTGGTACTGCGTAGCTTTGTTTTCGCAATACTGAGCTTGGAAAATGTTCGTTCGTTAATGCTTTGACAACGTTACAAAATATAGTGTTTCCCTTCCACGGGGTTGGATTCTGTAAGCCAGTTTACCCGATCGCTGCATTTGTTTTTCTCGCTTTTTGGCGTATTAGCCGTGTACGTTTAAAAAGGTCAATTTTTGTTTTCAATACGTCAGAACTTGAACGAAGTACTGCGGACAAGACTGTCGCTGCTGTTTTGTACTTGAACATCGACGAATTCCCGACACGCTGAATCGTGTTCACTGTTTCCCGATCTAACGTCGATTCCACTGATCGCGTATGGTCCAACGTTGAAAAGTGCACAAACGTTCGTTCCTAATTCCTCTTTCGAAGACGCATCGTGTCGTAGTGTATCCGAACGGCCGATGTCAGCGGACAACTCGCAACGCGAGGTACTTCAGTTCCGGGGGACGGGACGGGGAAACTTTTTCGGGACGCCACGGCGTGGACTCGCGAACTGATAACGTCCGGGCGAATGGCCGTCGTAGGCGACCGGGAATAGAACGAGGGCCTGCGCACGAGCCGTCGCCGATAACAATAATAGCGATATCGTCCGGGTCCCGTAATAATTATTGTTTCCTAATAACGGGCCGCGTTTTCGTTTTCAACGTTCTCACCCCTAACCCAACCAACCCCCCGACCCGGACCGTCGTCGAGACCGACCGGCGAGTATTAATTTCCACGTGATTAACGACCTTTTCGCCGCGTCCCTGGCCCCACGGCACATTGTGTTATTAGTCGTATTTATAGTGATATATATATATAGCCGTGAAAATGAATAGCCTGTGTATCCCTCGCACGCGCGCGGCTCCGATCGAGCAGAAAAGCTTTGCCGCCGACAGGTCTGACCGGCGGCGGCTGCGTTATCCGCTCGGGCGGAACGCGACGACCGACGTGCGAGTTACACGCAGTTACAGCGCGTTACAGAACGTTTTTTTTTTCTCAACGCAACTATACGCTCAAGTTTATGACTCGGCTGATTCGGGTAGGAACGATGTTTAAAAAGAAATAATAAGAAAATCCCTATAAAATCCCTCCCTGTTCGGGGGCGGAACAGGAAAAACAATGAACGCGTTAAACCAACAAGAGGCCGTAATCGAATAGAATTCGATTTATCTATCTACAGTGATAATTGTTAATATTTCTGACACTGTCACCAGTGTACTTTTAGTTTTATTAATATTGTGCTATAACGATAACCCGACTTTCACTTTTGTTAATTTTCACAACGTAAATCTGATCGTTTGTGCGAATCGCTCAGTCAAAGATAATTTTTTTGTTTTTCAGTCGAGCATTATCCGTGCACTTAACAACGATATTTTTCAACTTTTTCGTTGTTTTTCTTTTCCCCTCTTCACAGTGTTGTGCACGCGCAAGTGAACACTGCAGCGACAACGGTTACTTTGCCGTGTTCAAAAAAAAGCTCGTCTAAAAATCTTGTAAAAGCAAATAACATCGTTTCCGGCCGTTTGGTCTTTTCTTAATCTGACGTTTTTACTATCAAATATAAAAATAATTACGTCGAAACAAAAACCGGCGTCTCTCTTGATTTTCTTACAACTATATTTTGAAATGTGTATCTCCGGAGCGCGGGAATGTCCCGAAATTGACGACCAAAAGTAATGGATTACGATGTACATGCGAGAACCACAATATTTATAAGAACTAAGTTTTTACGATTTCACGGCTCAAGTCGGCGTGCATTCAAAAAAGACAATCGGAACGTTCCAGTATTCAGGAGATGAAATTAATAGTGAAATATGGAGTTCAAAGACAACTACGAAGCATCTTAGTTCACTTTTACACTTTTCAGAATTCAACATATTATAGCCGTTGTCAACAGCCATCCAATACCAAAAATATATATTGTGTTTTTCTTAACCACCTGTAATGTCGAAGGCTGAGCATTTTATAAGACGGAGAAAAATGGGATTACGTGATGACGATCGAAAGCCTTGAACGAACGTTTGTTGTTTCCGTCGGTTGTTAAATTAAAACGTATGATTTATGGATTTAAGGGTCGAAGCCTATAGTTTAGAAGCCGAACATTTCACGAAAACGTACCACTACCGTACTCGTACTTCGCGCAACACGTTCGACAGGTCCTTATAAGTTATGACGACACTAGTTGTACTCTTTACAATTCAGCTAAAGTTCTTCAAATCGGCATCGTTATTACTCCATCGTAAGCGAATCTCCCGTTTTTTTTTTCTCAAAAATATTCTAACGTCCAACACTTAATTAATTTGTAAACGAACATTTTATAGTAACTGGATAAAATAGGCAACTTTGAAGCGAACGAGTACGTCGAATCACGCGTCCCGACAGAAACCGAGTGTGGTTTTTCTACGCAAGGCGAAATGAGTTTTCGTTCAAAAGTAGGTGTCAGACGATACGTTTCAGAGAAAATATATTATGTTTTCGCAGAGATTTATTTCTACCGCGCGTAGGCAAGGCGCAGTGCCCACCCGCAGAGACGCGCGGCAATCGAAAATGTGGGCGCCCAGACACAGATATTATTTACCGTTCGGCGCACGACGTTAAAAAGAGAAAAACCGTTTTAAAAACCCACCGTGTTAAGGTACAGGGCGCGGTTTTCTTCGGAAAAATTTAAACTATTAAAACGCATATTCGCAGTGTTTTTTTTTTTTTGGTCGTAAACTGTCGAAATACCGTGTCCGTTTATTTATACAGAGAGGGAGTGCGACGAACTTCCGAACCCGGAGCACGGCGCGGTGCAGATGACCGGCAGGCTGTTCAGCGACACGGCCGCGTACACGTGCGAAGTCGGATACCAGCTGATCGGCAGGGACCACAGAACGTGTCGCGCCACCGGTTCGTGGTCGGGCGCGGAACCGTTTTGCAAACAGAGCGGTCAGTTCCCGTGGTCTTTACTTATATATAATTATTTAAAACATTTGTTTCTAGTAAAATAAGGACGATTTGCACCTTGGGTGGCGAATTCGCACTAAAAATCGTTTACAACTAATGTGTAACTCGCAAACATTCATTGAAGGTCGACGTTTTTTTTAAAACTATTCTGACACGAATATCCGGGGGTTTTTTTTTTTCCATGCCATTTACCGTGATTTCGTTTCGTCTTTTAGTGAACAAATAAATGTGGAAAAAAAAAAAAATCGGCAAAATCAACATACATTTTAACTTGTATTAGTTCGTTTAGTTTTTTAAAATTTTTTTTTTTCAAATACAACATGGCCCTAAGACAATAGTATACTCTGCATTATCCATGTTGTTCTAACGGATTCAATGGTGCCAAGTGTATCCGACGTCGCGCACAACTTTGCGCCAACCACTGACCAACCACTGACCGTTCATTAAAAAAGTTTTTAAAAATGTCGTTATTTTTACCTGTCTAATGATATCACAATTGTACGTTCGTATCACAGTCGTTAAAGTCACAGCGTTTGTTTAAAAAAAAAAAAAAACACGAAAATTGGCGCAGAGTATCCTCATTTTATACGGTACCTATAATTATACCCGACTACCTATGTTATAATAAAATTAACAGCTCATTATTGCAATACGGAGTGGTGTCAAATCGTTCTTGTCGCAGTAGTACAATAACACGTTGACTTTTTACACCGACGAATTACGGAAAGTTACGGAAAGTTTTGTAAAACAATTTAAATAAATTAAAAAAATTTCGCCCTTTAACGTAACATCACTCGCGATAATACACACTTGACAAGACCTTGCAAACGATTCGCGCCTGTTGTTTGTTTTTGACTCTCAGTGTTTTGCAAACTTCCGCGAACCATCGAAAACGCGTTCAACAACGCGTTTCCGGATCAACAAACGTTCGACGTCGGCGCCGAAGTCGAGTACCGGTGCAAAGACGGATTTACGATGAGGGGTTTCGCTCGAGCGAAATGCTTGTCGATGGACGTATCGGCTTCGTGGTTTGGACCGGACATAACGTGCGAACGTGAGTTACATTTTACCCGAAATTACACTGTGCAACAAACGTACCAAGTTAAGTTCGGATAAAAAAAAATCGGATTCGTCCGTCTAAAATATCATTAAAAAAGTGTCAGTCTCTCAACTGATCGCAATGTAAAAGACACGAAACGTTGGTGTTTCACGAAATCGTTCGACTCGTTTTGTACAAGGTGAAAACTTATATTTTGCTCGGATCGAAAAAAAAAAAAAGTGTTTAAGCTCAATAAAGTCGGAAGAGGTAATCAATAAAAATGTTTCGATTACACGATTATTAGGTATAATATTGCAATATTATGTTTTCGAATAATCATTTATGTTGTGTTAACGGACCGAGATGTATCGACACAACGGCGAGCTGCAGTACACCGAGATTTATTTATTTTTTTTTAACTGCGTTTTCTCTCAGTCAATGTACACACGTTTTCAATTAATTTCTTTTCGTGTGTAATCCGACTTAATTGAAATTCAAAGTCTCCGCTATCCCTAACACGCACAAATATTTGTCATTTTAAATAATGACGTTACTACTTTTTTTTATCATTTTTTTACAGAACAACGGTTTTTGGTTTTCTCATTCGAGTGTAAAGCAAATATCATAAAAAATAAGAAAAACGATTCGGTATTGTCTCGAGTTAATTCGTACAAACCTCTCAGCGCGTGCACAAACTTCTGTAAAAATATCTAAAACACAATAATGATCTAAATATTACACGTTGCCTACCCCATTACGACGAAAAGTGCACGAAACCGCGTTTTAGCAGCACGATTCAACGTTCCATCTATTGAATCTCGATATTATTAATCATTATCGAATAGGTGGTGTAATTCTCGGAGTAACTATTTAAATAGTTTTTTATCTTTCAAATGTATTCGTTAACAAAATTGAAACAGTTGAAATTTCTAAATAATCGGCCCGAAAATGGGACTTCTAGTTGTTCTTCTTCACCTTTCACCCAATTATTTGTGGTCGGCCACCTTCGTCCTATTCCTCCACTTATCACGATCATTTACACACATTAACAACCCTCGTGTCTTTTTCAATTGCTTCAATCCATCTCTCCTCTGGTCTTCCTCTACCTATTTTTCCTTCAACGTTCATTTTCATAACTGCTCTTACTGCTTCAGTTTCTTCTCTACTCATCACACGTCCAAACCGTCTCAGCCTATTTTCCCTCATCTTATTCGCCATTGACGCAACACCAATTTTACCTCATACATATTCGTTTCTTATTCTCGTTCTTCTCTTGTTACTCCACTCATCCATCCAAGAATTCTCATTTCCGCTACTCTGTTCTATTTTCCTGTCAACCGTCCAACACTCCAAACCATACAACATGGTTGGTGTCACCACGCTCCTGTAAAACGCCCGACTCTTCCATTTTATCCAACCGCTCTTATCTTGGTATGTTTCACATCTCTCACAAGGCCTCCATCCATTCGTACAGAGGATACTTAAAGTTCTCTTCTACAATTTTATCATTACCATTGTACACCGTGCATCACGCGTTTCCAGCAAGGACGTGCGGTGCCCCCGGGGCGATCTCGAACGGATGGCACCAGGGCGACTGTTCGGATTTCGGCTGTCGGGTGTTTTACAAATGTTCCGAAGGTTTCGAGCTGATCGGCAGATCGGAACGTCTCTGTCACTCCGACGGATACTGGGTGCCGAAAGATTTACCGGCCTGCGTGCGTAAGTACTTCAACCCCGTGTTATTGTGCGTGAATAACGCAATATTACATTATTATTCCGCGTGCGGTTCCCGTACCCATTTTATTTTATCGATATGTTACGATTTTCAATATTTTTACGACGTTTCGTTTTTCCAAAATACAACGTAACCTGTAGGATGTCTGTGTTAATTGTTTTGTAGAAACGCGGTGGTATTTGAAATGTTGACCGTTTTTGAATGTTTTTGGAGGAACAACCGCATAAACATCAGGAAGACCATAAATACTGATTTTAATATTTCTTCTCTTTAATTTTTAAAATTATCGAATCTCTCTGGTTGTATATTCTATGTTTAACGTCAAAACACATTGAAGGATCTTGCCTAAAATCAAACCAGAGTTCGATTTGGAATTTGAGAATGTTAATAATTTTTAAATTAGAATTGTTTTTGGAAGGATATTGGACGTACAGACCATCAATAAGACCGTAGTAATAAAGACTGATCTAAAACTGCGAATTAATTCGTAAATTTTTAAAATTATGTCAAAAAAATAATCGCTCTAGTTTATATTTGACGTAAAAAAAAATCTATTGAAGCAAGATCACAAACATATTTTCCCCTCGAAATTTGTCAAAAACGTGTTGTTTTTAGAACGAAAAAAATCCTAAAAATTCCTAACGTGATACACGAAATAATACCCGCGAGTTACGTGACTTTTTCACGCTCCGTTTGGACGTCTAAATTTTTTTTCCGGGTAAAATGGCCGCTTTTCACGATCCGTGGGACGAATAAAACGAGGTACGTCCGACAAACGACTTGGACGCATTTTGGTGAAAAACTCGATAAACTGACTACCATTTGAAAGTAAATAATGCTTTTTTCGATTACAATATTTTGAGCACGGAGCATTCTGTCCAGACAGACGCGTTTTTATTTTTTTTTAATAAATTAATATTTGATCAACGTTGAATATACGTCATTCAAAAGCTGAACATCCAGTGCGAATTATTTTCATTACAAATGTACCTATATGTATATATACGCATCAAAATCTCGTTAAATCGATTGCAGCGCATTCCACGCGATTCAACACTAATAAAAACACGATAATCCCCGCTCTTTTCGGTGTTTTTAATCCGACCGTCCAATAAATCACGTGACAATAACCGCGAATTCGGTTCGTTTTCGTTTTTTAATAACGTCAATGTGTGTGTGTGCGTGTGTCAGGGGCGGACCAAAGACAAAAAAACCACAGATCATAAAAAAAAACGATTTTTTTTTTTTTTTACATAAATAACCATAATATCGTATGCATCGCTGTCGTTAAATACTGGTGTTATAACCGAATAACAGAAGGATCGAACTGATGGTGTGAAAATAATATGTTTTTATTATAAACGTTCGCATTTCTCAGAAGACTGAATCGCGTACTATCTGGGTTCCCCAGACATTGCTATGGAGCCAACCCTGCAGGCGTGTGCCAGCAGAGCAGGATTTAGACTTTCGGACGCCAGGGGAAAATCTTTTTTTTGAGGCCCCTATTGGAATAAAACAATAAAGTAATAAGAAAATAATGAAAAATTTGCAAACTTGAACGTTACATTATGTACTGTATGCACATAAAACGTGTTTATTTCAAGTTTAAAATACCTAACACAGATGTTCGTGCATAAAAAATTTCATAATTCGTTTAAAGTCAAGACGATGTTGTCACGTTACGTGGCGTATCAAGTTCGCAGCCCGAATATAAGTAGTATAATTGTTTTACAATGATGGTTTTTTTTTTTCTGTCAACGACTTTTCGGGTCGAAGGAATGTTCCCATTTTTAGAGCCAGTAACTTTTCTGATGGGTCCATGGACTCCGTTAGTACTTCGGACACAGTTTTCTTAAAATTTAGCTTATATTTTGAGTTATACGATTTTATGGAGAAAAATTTGAAATCACCAGGTTTGAAAAAATTAATAATTTGGTTTCTATACACATTTTGTTTATATAAATATTTTATATTTGGTTTTTTATCATGTTTCGGGTTGTATGCCGAAAACGACGAAAATTTCAACATTACCAAATTCGATTGTTTGTGTTTTCGAGTGGAAGGAGCGATCTGATCAATGCATTACATAACATAACATAGTAAACGTAGTGTTGCATAAAAAAAGAAAAGAAGGAAGGAACGAAAGGGAATACATTTGAGGTCGGTGAAAAGTCGTTTGGCGTAGCGATTATCTAAAAGAGTCGTATTTCGAGTAGTATATAGGTAGCTTAACAAAACAGATATTTTTCGTTGAATTTGGTTTTTGCCAGGATACTAGTGTACTAGATAACTGAGCTCGCTCAGAATCGTTTTTTCGTAGGCGAATCGTAGCTTTCAGACGTTAACCGCAACTTTTAAGCCATTTTCCAATATCTAGTTACGTATTGAAATAGGTTAGCTCCACGCGTATTACACAAAATCCATATTACTTACTCATAAAGAACCATCAAATTTTTACAATTTGATCCAGATCGATTTTCACAACGCTATTGAACAAGTTGCGATTTTTCAATGCAGATTAAATGCACAGCGAAATAATTTATAAATTATTAAAAATTATTTTACTCGATAATAATAGCTGTTTATTTTCGCAATTGATTTCTCTCGCGCGTTAATTGTACTCTACAATACATATTGTAGAAAATGAAAGGACGTGTGACGATAGAACACGAGTTTGAAGATAATCGCGACCCTCTGACAAGCTAAAGCTCACAGTGATAGAGGGTTTTTTTAGAAGACAACGCGCCAAGCGATACTTCTAACGAATAGTCATCGAGCGACGTCGATTTCGTTGAAAACCAGTGAGATTCGAGTACAGCTCGAGAGTCTTAAATCACGAATGGAATTTTAATGGTATGGAATTTTTCTAAGCTCCGAAACGCTTGTAGAATTCAGACGTTTTTACACACGGGCCCGACATTACTCACGCCAAAGCGAATGTCTCTGCCGGCTGCGCGTCGTCCGCGGTGCCACTTAAAAAAACCCCGCGCGCGTGTTCCCCCCCGGACACCATTCGTCGTCACGTTCGGTTACTGTTTGGCGATGTTCTCGCGCGTGTTGTGGTTTCAGCGGTCGACTGCGGTCCGCCCGAGCACCCGTCGGACGGGAACGCGGTGTTCACGTCCACGTCCTACAACTCGGTGGTGTCGTACGAATGCAAATACGGGTACTTGCTGTCCGGCGGCGAACCGACCAGGAGATGCGGAGCGGACGGCAAGTGGTCGGGCAGCACGCCGCAATGTCAAGGTAAAAAAACCAATGTAGAATGTTATTCGCACGAAACGCGTGTTGTTGTTGTTGTTGAACTTGTTTCGCGCGAGTTTAATCGCGGGGGCGTGTGTTTTTAGTGCGCGAAAAAACAAAAAAAAACGGCGATTTTCGGAGCAATTCCAACTCGCCCGCGCACTGCTCTGGGTTTGGAACGGCGCGATTAGGTGCGCTTTTGAGTTGACGATAAATCCGCCTTCGGCAAACGGTTCTGTTTCGCGATTGAGTACGTACAATACATACACGTTCGGGTATCGACTGGAAAAAAATTGTTCCGATTTCCTCCAAACAGTGATTTTTATAACGCACGTTCATCGACCCACACATGTCAAGACGGCTGAGAACGTGTTTCTCATCACTCGTCGCGTCTGACTAAAATAAATAATCGTGGTCTTACACCATCGCGTCGCTGCTTTAAGACTTTTAACCATCGCCACTTAACTACGCTGTCGAGTCAAATACATCGAAATTTGTTTTTCTATTATTTTATGCGAGAACAACTGAGCTAATCGCGGTTGATAACAGTGCGTACAAGCTAATTTATACGTATACCGTAGTGCGGTCGGTTTTAATCAAAAAAAAAAAAAAATGTTTAAAAAATTGATGACAGTAGAAAAATTAAAAAAAAATAACGACGAAACGTAATTATTATTGTCTGGGCTTGAAACCACGCGTTACAGTTGTCATCACACGGCGAAAAACGTATACGACACTTGTCTTCGCATTCAAAGACGACATTTCGGCCGTCAATATACTTCGTATCGTTTTAGAAAAACTAAACTAATGAACGGGCGTAACATGTTTTTTGAAACGCTTATAAAAAAAAACCGCCGCGCTCTTTTTATTTTCTGATCGTTCAAATCAAGCGTTCGAAAGCGTCGAGAACAGACCGTCCTCCGATCGCGCTATTTTCGCCCAGACACCGGCGCGTTCGAACGAACATTAAAAGTTTTGAACTCGTTAAAGCGTCCGTGGAAGTTCACTAAAGCTGCTGCACGGGCTATTCTCATACTTTATTTTCTTTTTTTTTTTTGAACCCAAAACTATAAAAATGTAACGATAGAGATAGATTGCGGATCTCCGGGAGAGCTTCATAACGGTTGGCTAGAGAACACCGAAAGCGGCACCGGTCTAGGTGCGACGATTATTTACCGATGTCAAGACGGAATGCTTCTTGTAGGGAACTCTTCAACGGTGTGTCTTGCCGACGGACAGTGGCGTTATCCTCCACCGCTGTGCCTAGGTGAGTTTGTCGATTCAAGTTTGTCGATTCGATGACCATTACGGGCCGCAACGAACAACGGAAGGGAACTGTATATTCACCGGCACGAGCTGGAAATCTTTTTACCCCTCCGTTTTTCGTCCATCCGGTTGTTTTCGAACACAATCGTGTAACTAGTGTATGAAAATTTCGTCAAGTATAAAATTTTGAAATACAATTACAATGTTTTGAAAAAAAACATCGGCCACTGTACGGTGGAGTTGATCACTCGTTCGGGTGGGTTTGAGTTGAATATTATCTACACTACGATCGAACTGAGAGTTGAACGTTGAACTAAATAAATCTCAAAGTGTCACATTTAACTCGTAACAATGAGATAAAGTTTATTGAAATTTTCAACACGGTCGAACTTCGTTAATCCGATAATTTCGTATAAAACTAAAATAGTCGACTAGTTTTTAAAAAAAAGAGTCACTTCCGAAAAATAATTTAACAAAACAATTTTAATGTAAAAACTTTGATAATAATTATTTTGATTTTTAAAATCGTTTAGTGTAAAAAATTAACCGAGGTTTCTAAATTGAAAACTACAGGTTATGCGCAAATTTGGATTTTCAGTCGTGATAAAAAAAAACAATTCTATATAAATAAAAAAACGCTTCAAATTAAATATACCTTCACGGGCTGACAACATATTTACATGGAACATTTTTAAATTCCATATAAAAATAAAAAATGTGTTCAAAAATAAATATTGACAAATAATAGAAACACTATTATAATGACTAACAATTTGGTTCAAGGTTAGTTAAACAAGCAATAAACTACTAATGTAATTACAAATTTAAAAAAAAAAAAACTCATTAATATTGTACAATATTTTTAAATACCTAATAATATAACGTGAAATACCGATTTCTTATTAATAGGGGGAAACGCATCTGCTGCATTTATAGTGTCTGCGTGTCGGCCATAATATAAAAAAATGATTTAATATTTCACATAAAATATTTCAGACTTCAAACACTAGTAACTATAACACTTAACAGTATGCAATAAAGTTTAAAAAATACACGAAACTAATCGGTACCTACAAAGTGCAAGGCTTGAAAAAACGAAAATTGAATCGAAAGTAAACTTATTAAATTAAAAGTCAACTAAGTAAAAAAAAAAAAAAAAAATTTAACTCAACTTGAAATAACGATAATGTTTCATATTTTTAATTCACACGGTTTTACGCCATACATTCTCTCCGCTTCGAGAAATTCGTTTAGTCATTTTTTTTTCTTTTTTGGAATTTTCTTCTAAGAAATAATTTTTAAAATTTTTTTTTTTAGGTAGTATACATATCTACTTAAAGTTGACACGTTGAATTAAAAAAGAATAACTTATGAAAGATAACAAAAAAAAAAAAAATGCTTACGATTTAATTAGGTAGGTAACAAAATTAAAATCAAAACTTAACTTTTTAATTTAATTTTAACGAGCTCAGCCCTGAAAAAAAGTTGTTGAACACAAAATCCGGTCACACAAAGGGTTTCCTTTTGGGTTTGACTTTTAGTTGCACGTATGGTGATGGTCATCGATATTTATCGCTTTTTTTTTAGTTTTCTGTATCAAACATTGTTGTTATATCGTGTGTGTGTGTGTGTAACACGTGGGTTACAGCTCCGTGTGTCGTGCCGGTTATCCAGCAAGGTCTCGTTAACATCACTCGTGCAAACGATTCTACTCCGTACGTGCCAAAACCAGGCAGTCCCGTGTTAGCGAAACATGGCGAAAAACTGTTCGTAAAGTGCAACGGAAAATACGAGCCGACCGGCGGAAACGTCGATCTGGCCACGTGCAACAACGGCACCTGGACGTACATACCGAAATGCGAACCAGGCAAGTCACCAACGAGTGTAGTAACAATCATCAAACCGTTTTTAACACCTCGCAATTTCTTTTTTCCAAATTCGATTGTGATCATATATGTATAGTATAGTGGTTAATATCGCAGACAACAGTGTAAAATGCGCACGTCCTGTAATTCGCGATTCTCAACAAACATAAACACGCGTTAATATCACGCATTAATGTTTACGTCGGTATACGACATTATCATCTTCGATCGTGGATTTTCGATTTTTTTTTCCCGGTTGTAGCATATTTTAGTCCGTCGTTGTAATTTTTCGCCAAAACGTTTTTCGTTTCGCACTGATACCGTTTGGTTTCGCGTTTTGTTTTCGAATGTTCCGCGGTTAAATCCTGTTAGGATTAGGACATTCTCGGCGCGCGTATCTGACAGAAGAGTACCATATATCGCCATACCAAACGTCGAAGAATTTAACGATTTCTAAAATTTTCCAAAAATAAATTTCGTTTTTTTGGTACGTAAAACCGTTTATGCACCGTAGGACAATAACGTCAAGTACGACGTTAAACACGGTTGAGAGCTGACGAATTACGTGTTTGTTACAGCTCATTGCAAACGTCTGCCGCCGATTCCGAAAAACGGCATAGTTCTGGCACCGCGAATGGGTCACGGCGCCAAGGCGAAATACGCGTGCCGGGACGGATACACGCTGGTCGGGAACCGATACGCAGAGTGCGGGTTCGGAAATTGGTCCGGAGGGACTCCGAAGTGCGAAGAAGGTACGTTTAATTTTTTTTTTAATGCCTTTTCCATGATTTTTCATCGAAATGACGGGTTTTCGGTTTCAGTGTATTGCACTTTCCCCGGTTACATCGATCACGGCAAGATATTGTTGGTGGGAAGCATGGGAGTGTACGATTACAGGCCGTACGTGCAAAAGATAAAAAACAATAAACAAATCGCGTTCGAATGCGACCGAGAGTACGTGATCGAATCTGGACCTGTCGGCGCGACCTGCATCGGCGGAAAGTGGAGTCCCGGTTACTTGCCGAAGTAAAAACAAAATAATGATTGTGACACTACGCTCGTTTAAAGTGTATATTACGAACTACATTATACGGAGGTAGACGCCCGCGGTTCTACGCGGATAGATTAAAATTGAAAACTGTTTTTAAAAACCCGGGACGGACATGTTCGATCAGTTTGATGATGTTTTTAGAAAAACAAAACTGTTTACTTAAATACGCGTTTGATTAGTTACGAACCTTTTAAACAATAGACATTTTCAAAGAAATACGTCTACTCTATGCGATATGCTCGTGTTTTAGGTGCGTCCCGTCAATACATCCAAAGCTCAGACTCAGCAGATCTATCAAAAATGATACTGACTCGGATGAACTAGCTGCGGAAAAACCGAGAATTTCTCAAATCGACGGTCTGATAACGTCCATAAAATCGTGGTGGACAAGAAGCAAACGCGCGCTGTCGGCCCAAAATCAACAAGTCATGAAAGCCAAACAGACATCGAACAAAGATCAAACTGGAAAAACTCCCGGTGCCAACCGAGGATCTTCTAGAGGTCGGGAGTCCGGAGATTCGTCGTTGAAAGATTATGATATCGACGATGGTAATTCAACAGTAGAAGGCGAAAAAGTACCACATAAAGGTACCAAAGGAAAAGGCAAGCACGGAAAACGTAAAGGTAATCATTCTAATATTTTTTCGAAAACGCGTGTATTATTATTTCCGATTGAAGATCAAAATCTCGCGTAAAAAGAACCGATCCAAAAATAGCACTCATTTTTCAAATTAAAACGGAAGTTTCTCGAGGTTCTAGAAAATTTCTAAACGAGCGTGACGGCTAATAATATCTGATAAAACTATAAATTTCAACTTCAAAATAATTTTCAATTTGGTTATTTCTGGTTTTGTGATCCACTAAAAAGTCAACAAAACACTATTCAAAAATCAATACGTTTTTCCGTGATTTTATTCTTATATAGGTGTTTGTTTAAAAAAAAAACAATAACCACTCAAATTTTTTCAACCGGGAACACGTCTTCTTCTGCTTCGCATTTCTCCCGACTATTTGGGAAACCATCGCTATCCCATTCATTACTCATCGCACACATTAACAATCCTTATATCTTTTTCAAATTGTTTCCATTCATCTCTATTCTTCGATCTTCCTCTACCTCTTTTTCCTTCAGCGTTCAGTTTCATCACACGTCCAAACCATTTCAGTCTGCTCATCCTATCCACTATGTTGATGCTGCACCTTCAATATTGCCTCACGCACGTTCGTTTTTCGAACCGGGACCGCGTGGTCGTACGTATAGTACGATGTCGCGCATAGTTCAAAAATATTTGCGTACTTCTATCGTATAAAATATCGAATCAACGAATACGACGTCGTATGTTATACTTTATCATCGTTCAATATCTTTTACAGCCGGTCCTTGCGAATCTCTGAAAAACAGTTCCAACGTACACATCGAAGTCGTGAAACAAGGAAAACACGCGAACCTCACCCATTCCCACGGGACCGTGCTCAGAGTGACGTGCGATCACGGATACCAGCCTAACGTTGCCAACGGAACGGCTAAATGCTGGAGGACACGATGGAAGCCGGCAAAACCCGATTGCATAATTAGTAAAAACATACTGTTCCAGCTCGGCGGTTGACACTGACTGGAGCTTGATTTAAATTTTCTTACTGCAGAACCGTGTGTGATCCCGTACACTTCCAACGGCTTCTACAGCAAATTGGAACCGACGTACGTGAACGTGTCCGAGAGCACGGAGTACATGGACGGCGAAGCGGTAACGATTACGTGTTTTCCCGGATTCAACATGAAAGGCCCTTCCAGAATGGAATGCCGAAAAGGCGATTGGGACGTCGGAATCGCTATGCCCGAGTGCACGCCCGGTTACACAAAACATATTTTATTACTTTACGTCAGGGACGGACTGACAGATTTAGGTCTGGTAGGCAAACAAGCCTATACAATGGCGCTCGAATCATACGAATTGAAGCGCGAGACACAAGCGTTTCGTTTCGGCACCCCGCGTCAGTCCGCCCCTGCTAAAATACTTCACAATGTAATCAACTAACGCGATTGTTATCCACGTACGATTTCAGCCCCTTGCGAATTGCCCGCAATCACCCACGGGCAATATTTACTCGGGTACAGGGCAGGACTCACGATAGCCAACGGGTCGTTTGTCACTTTCCAATGCGATCCAGAGTTTATAAAGACCACGTCGGTGTCGATAGAATGCGTGTTGGGACGATTGGTGCCGAAAATTCCGTCTTGCAAGAGAGGCAATAAAAATTTAAGATTTCGCTTAATCGATGACGCTCATTGCGTTCGCGTTTCCAGACGGCGGACTGTTCATCACCGGCGCGGACATTTTGAAGAAGAGCGAATTGGGCACCATCGATCTGCTGTCCGGACTCCGGGGATCGTGCGGCCCGCCCGAAACGGTTCACGGGTCAATGGTGTTCAGAAACGGGGAGCTATTGAAGGACGCGGAAAAGAGGTATCATCTGTATACTGAAAACAATAGTTACACTCAAATTCTTTTGTTTAAATCGTTTTCGCGTGAACACAGTTTTCCCGACGGGACTGAAGTGACGTTCAACTGCATCGGAAACATCGTAGACGAAAAGGTCACGTGGCGCATACGATGCGAGGACGGGAATTGGATCGGTAGATCGCTGAACTGCAGTGAGTAAAACACGTCATCCGATTTTGTTTTAAACGCGTACAAATCATTAACAGCGAAGTTTTAGCGAAACCGGTGGAATCGCTGAACTCCACCGCGGACAACACTACTTGCATGTTCAGGAACAGCGAACCAAACGTGGTGACGTTCATCGGCGACACGATAATTACAAACGAGCTGACAGAGTTCGACGCGGGAACGGTTTTGGTATTATTATTTGCGAACACGCGATATTGCTATGATAGTCGCAAATTTTCGGGGAGGCTCGAGGGGGCTTAGCCTCCTCTGGCGTAAGACTAAAATTTCTTAAAAAAAAAAATACACAGCCAATCCCGAAAATTTCGATTTCAGCTCTTCAAATCGCGCCCATGACTATTATAACAACATAGGGGAGACTGGGAAACAGAGAGTGATGGGGCGCAGTGAAACATTGTCAACAAAAAATTTAATTTTTGAGATAATATCATACCAACTATAGTTGTTAGAAACGGAAAAATGTTATTCAGACGCGTAATGATTTATTTGTGATAGTGAGCGTTACGAGGCGCATAATCTAATATTATTATGTTTACGATTTCAATTTTTTTCATCGGTTTCACGTTAAAAACTAATCAACACTTTACAGTACAGTGTTATACTTAACGTAAAAAGACGTGTTTTTAGCTGTACTTTGAAAAATCAATAAAATCGTTTAAAAGACGTATTAGCTTTCAAACATTTTAAGTTCCACAGGGGTAACGTGAGACGAAGTATATAGGTATACCGAGACAAACAGAACTACTTACCTACTTACTGGGTTTTGTGATAAGACGGATGCAGTAAATAAAGCACGCTCTAAATAAGGAAAGCATCTGAACAAAAGAATGTAGAATGTAATAACGAATTAATAGCGTTATTTGTACATTATGTTAGTTGTCTCACTGTACCCGGCTACGGGGCCGTAGACTAAGACGGTATAAAAAAAAATGTTTTTGGGGAAACTGCTTAGGGTAGATGTCATTTTAACAGATGGGTCGAAAAATGTTTTTTTAGCAATTTTAGATTTTTCTCCCGGCTCAGTAACGTTTGTGTCTCCCCGGTCTGCCCTATACCGAACGTAAAAATGATTCTCAGTTATTCACACATCAAACCTTTGCAGGTGTCTCGGTGTGCAGACATCGGGAAGTACGCGATGGAAGGATCCAACCGTCGGCTGTGTTCAAACGGAGAATGGTCCGGCCAACGTCCCGTTTGCTTTGGATTGAACCAAGAAAACGATTACGCACGTAAGGAAGTATAACAGATCGACCGCAGCGGAATAGTTTGATCCACAGGAGCGTTGTCCTGTGGATTGTAAAATCGATATTTTGTTTGAAAATCGTTGCGTGAATTATTCACGAAATATTGGGGCGGGTAACGTTAGTCGGGGGGGTGCTTTAACACTGAAAGTTAAATACGTATCTGCTTTTAACAACTGTTTCGCAGTGGAAAAACCGCCGACAATATTGTTCCGCCATCAACTGGGACCGATAGCGCAGAGTAACGAAGGACGGCTGATCGTGTACCCAGGAACTATTCTGCACATGGAATGTTTGTGGATCAAACGGTTCGGCACTCCGAAATGGAACGTCAGTCATTCGTTTCGGTAACGTCGTATATTTTTTTGAAACATAACAATAATGCACGTACTATCAGTTTCGCAGTTTTAACTATTGATGTTATATAATAATAATAGTTTTAGCAGTAAATGTAAACAATTTATCAATCGAAATACAGAAAGAAAAATGAATCGATAACGCTTTAAATGTATTCAAAAATATTAATTATGACAAACTTGTACTGCGTGTATAGATTTTGTATCGTTTTCATAAAAAAAAAAAAAAAATTTCCGAAGTTTCTAGACCGGTATAGCTCGACGCGGTATCGACTTTCGGAAGGTTCAGCATTAAAAGTTGTATATTACGTTTGTGTACAATAACGGTTCTGAGCGGAACTCTCTGTTTATTCACTCTAAAATTATATTTTGTCCGTTATATTGTACATTTATTCAAAAGCATATTCTCAAATTATACAAAAACGACGAGATGATAAATTCGTTTTTCTTAAAATTCTTAGAATCACCGCGATCGACTTATACGCGATGTTTATTGTACGTAGATTTCTGTAATTTTTTTGTCCACAACAATTTGTTTTTTTATGATAAAAACGTTCTTTTAAATAAAAATCTGTACAAACGTAACATCCTATTTACCCGCAGGGTAAGTACTAAATATTTAAGTAAAATCTACTCGGTAATTTACCCGAAAATCGTTTACGATAAAATCTGCGTTTCTAATATTACGTTTGTGTGCCGCGATCGTATCGTTTGTAGAAAATACCCGGAGGGTTGGACAACTGATCCGGGCAGAGATCCCGATCTTGAGTACCGATTGAGCGTCTACCACGCAAGCAGAGACGATTCCGGCGTGTTTTCGTGCATCACTCCTACCAGACATACACATTCCGTTGAAATCGTCGTAAAAGGTTTTATACTATAATATGCGTTAATATTCTTTAAACAAAAATCACCTTAGAAATCAATAGTACAATTATATAGTAACGAAGTTTTGATCGCCGAATCGGCCAAATGGAAAATTAGTGCAACGTTGTTACTGTTTTGTAGCCGTGCACTGTCCATCCATTCCGGCAAAACGGAGTCTAATTATTGGTTCGCAAAACACAAAACTAAACTCTCGCGTAAAGTTCGGTTGCGCCAAAGGCAACAATCTGGTCGGAACTCCAGAAATCGCATGTTTGCCATCGGGCAATTGGAGTGATCCTATCCCGTCGTGCGAGAGTGAGTATAACATCACAATACGGACGTGTCGTTGTACGGATTTATAACATTTATGGCGCTATTTTCTTAAAATGTTCCGCGCACGAGCGCGTGCTTTTATTCTATTATATTTCATTTAATCTGAACAAACATCCGCCGCGTAGTCGGAAAAGTCATTTTAAAAGTCATTTTTTTTTACGTTCACCGTGTACAGTTATAGAGTGTGAAAAAATCGACAACCTGACCGACCCGAATCTACGGATAGCGGTGCTCAGCCGTCAAGTGGGCGGCGAGATGATGTTCAGTTGCATGCAAGGTTTCGGACTCAACGGGCCGACACATTCCACGTGCTTGCCGACCGGCGAATGGGAACAACCTTTCCCCACGTGCGCAGGTCCGTATTACATTTTTACATAATTTTTGAATTATTAAAAATTAAAATTGTTCGTAGTAAATTACATTTCTTGTGTTTTTATTCTTCACTGAATCGGACCGTATAAATACGTATAATACATTCAGCGCTTGATTTTTGAGGGGCGGGGGGCACGGAGGTATTTTAAAAACATTTCGGCACACCCTTTCGAATTTTGTTCCGTTTAACGGTCTAGTACAACTCTGCAGTGCTCGAACGGAAACTACGGTTTTGTTCACTCTTTATGAGAACACACCAGGAACGCACGAACAATGTTTTTCGTTCCGTTTTTTAAATGTTTGCCCATTTAAACAAGTCGATAGTAATTTTTTGGTTGTACATTTTTTTCGATTAACGTCTAGAATCGCACTCTGTCACTCATTCGTCACTGCTGTCGTACTTTTGTTTTCAACTTGAAACTAAAAAAGTAAACGCGACTATAACGGCACTAACACTGCGAACTTCAGTAAATATTTTTCGCGAATTCGTTCAAACCTATACATGTTAATAACAATCTGTCCCCAGTTACTACTGGCCATGATGTTACGTATCAGAGATTCTTTATGGCGCGTGCGTGTTCTTCGAGTCTGTGGAATACATTGAATTTTATCGCAAACAAATTGACGATTTTTTATTTTCCGAGGAACGTGAAATGTTGTTCCGTTGTTAGAAACGAAGAAAAGTTCCTTTTTTTTAAGGTCGGAAACGAGTTCTTTTTCAATAAGACGAAACTATTAATTCTTTTTTTTTTTGGTATAATATAGACACATCAATAAAAAGAACACGATAAAGATGCTGTGTAGCGACTGCGCTTTGGGCGGGTCATTTTTTCAGTCTTTTGTTGAATCAATTTAGTACACGCATTAGTAAATACAATATTTATTAGACAATACATTTAGTTTATTATACGGCCGTTCTGACGCCGGATTTCGGGGATTTCGCCATTTTCGCCATTCACACAACTCAGAAAATAATCAAAAAAAAAAAAAAAAAATGTTTCAAAACGCAAAATCCCAACTTTCGTTCGACGTAACGATTGGTGCACTACCCTAAAACGTCGTTAAAAACCTTGAAAATTTCGCCGTGAAATTCTCCACTATCGGGGTAAAACTGAAAAAGCAGGCGAGATTTCAAACACCCGTCAGCAGAGGTACTTAAAAAAACGTCAACGATGATCGTCGTAAAAAACCAAACATTCCTCGCTCAGAATCTGAAACGCGTGGACATTTTGTTTTACACACCGTCGAGCACTGACCATACATTATAACGTTATTACGTACTTACGCGATATTCTGTGCGACACTTTGCGTACAACATACGTACACCAGGAGAGGCCTAAGCAAAATCCCTGCCACACGACGACCCGCCCCGCATCCCTTCCCGGCCCCACTCGAAACCGGCCACGCCAAAGTGTGCGTGATTGGTGCATGTAATTGTGTTGTTGTAGCGGTCACATGTCCCTGGCCAGGAGACCCGCCGCACGGTTACGCGGACGACTCGCAAAGCTCGTACTACAGGCCCGGCGAACACGTGGCCATCAGCTGCGAACCGTACTACGTGCTGGACGGTCAGCCTAAGCTCACGTGTAAGGACGACGGACAGTGGTCGGCGCCGATGCCAATCTGTAAGTGGTGCGGGGGTGACTTTCTACCGGAGTGTGTGTATATGTATGCGTGTGTAAGCACGCGCGTGTGTATATCCACGACGGAGGATCTCCTGGCCAATTATATTACATACTTACGTAATAATAATAATAATATGTTCTCGACTGGCGCAATAAGGGTGTTGTTTCGGTGCCACACCCGCGCCGTAAGGATTCCGATGAGTACGATATTGTGCGAAACGATAAAAATTTGATGGGTGGGTTTTTTTTTTTCACGATTTATTCACCGACCGTTTGTGGTGTGCTTGAAAATTTGTCATTAATCCGCGGTGAGCAAAAACGCCGTCTACACCTCGATTGCGCCCGTCTGCAGCACCCGCGTAATATCATCGTGAAAAAGCTCACGACGTACACTTTCGCTCGTAAGCACACGTCGGCTGACGGAACAGTCGTGCAGAGCTTTATGTCGCGCGCGAACAGTTATTCTCTGTTCGCGCCGCACCGCGATGTCTCGGATTTTCGCTTCACAATCGAAGCGTCGAAAACAAAAGAACGTCCATCGATAATTTTCCCTTTTCGTTTCGTGTTGTGAGTGCGGGGGGTGGCGGCGTTCGTGTGTTGTTTTTCAAGTTTCGCTTCGCCGTTTCGTTCGTTACCACCTCCCTACCCCTCAGGGAAGAAATATGTTTCTGAAATACCTGTAAAAATTTTCGAAAAACGAAAAAACAAATCATCCACAGTCACTTCAGACGGTTTCGCCGACGGACAGAGCCGGCCGGACCCCCCGCAGCCGATACGGTTCCTGTCCCGACAGCGAAATTCGTCCTAAATGTCGACCGGCTGTCCGTTTCGCTGCCGGCCCTCGTGCTTATTTATTATAATAATACGGCGAAATCGACTCGTCTTTTTTCTTCTAAAAAAATGTCCTCAACGCTTCTCTCCCTTTTTTTTTTGTGCCAGGCGTTCAAGCGTGTCCGTATCCGGGCACGGTGATTCGCGGCCGGATGTCCACGGTCAAGTTCTACTACGCCATCGGCGACGTGATCACGTTCAGCTGCGACGACGCGCTACAGGTCCGCGGCGCGTCCGTTCTGCGATGCCTCAAACACGGGAAGTGGTCGAGTTCCATACCGACGTGCGTGGCCAGGAACGAAACCGAGCGGACGCCGAAGACCGCGCGTCGCTAAATATTACGATAACAATAATATAGTACGACGTAATAACAATAATAATATTTTTTTTTTTCAACTTTTTTTTTTATATAGATTTGAACGTCGATCGTCAATCGCCCTAATAAACCGTAGGTTATTACACATATTATTATAAACAAAATGTACTATAGTAACTAGATTTTATTCGAATAAACGCGCCCGGTTAATAACGGTGTCTGTGCGCGCAACAGTGTAAAGTGTACGGGAATTGAAATGAAAAAAAAATGATCGACAACATAACAATATTATCGAGTCAGGTGTGAATAGACGGTTCGATTCCAACCGTGTCTGTCTAGTTGTAAAAAATTATTTTTCGTTTGAATAACCTTATAACAGCGCCGTGTGTTCGCGATAGCGTTAAATATACCTAATATTATACTTTTAAGAGAACATCGTGTTGTTGTGTAGTCGGGCAAAAAGTACACTTTTTGGCTTTTTCGGGCCCTGATGATTAGGGGGCGCGAACAGTTGTTGTCTGCGCTACCAAAAGCCGGAGGACACCGAAATTTGAGAACTTTTAAGATCTTTAGCGTAGCAATTAGTGATGTTATAGTTCTCACGATAGTGTTTATTATTACTCATATTATAGTTTTTCTGAAAACACATTTTAACGAAGTGGAAATGCTTCGATATTAACAACTCGTAGGTGTGGTACCTACCATAAAAAAAACAAAAGCGGTTTTGGCTCTACGGTTGGTACTTTCGTTGCTTAAAGGTTTTTATTTTTCGAGTTACAAAAACGAAACGGTAAAAATTTGACACCGAGAAGGCGGTTCTAAGTGCATTATTTTATGCGGGAATTCAGAACCAGTTTTTACGAATTTTGAACGATTTACAGAGCTTTGTAGTTTTGAAATTTGTCAAATGTTTTTAGCCAGTTTCAAGATGCTTTCAGTTAGGGTTTTAATAGTTAAAATTAATCTATACAACGGATTCACTTAAATTTTTTTTTATTGTATTTATCCGATTATACCTGTATGGGTTTTGTTCAATAAGTCATGTATGGTTTTCGTGTTTAAGACTCAAAACTTTATTTTTCTATCTACCGATGCTGAGTATAATAAACTCCAAAACGAACAACATATTGAGTGTTTGTTATTCGCCGAGCTTGCTGAAAGTCGTAATTTTTTGAACTTTACTCATACCAGTATAAACGTCAAACTATAACTTACGAACCCGATCAAATCTGTGACTTACTCCAAAGCTACTCCAACAAACTTCCCGTCTCTTCTTTAATCATAAATACGTTGTGTTTAACTGTGTTTTTCTGTGTCAAACGAGGAATGGTTTTAACGTTACCTATATAGTCCTATAGTTTGGATTGCCGTTAATAGGTTAAAATTCAGTTTAAAAAAATACATCCGAAAGCTTTTAAAATATTTGCTCATGAAATGAAGAAAGTTTTATATTTGTTCACAGCCTACGGGCACCGCGTATCGCATGCGGTATTTATCCGGGCCTGAATATACGTACTGTTTTCTTCGGTGTGTTGAAAATAAAAATACTAGACATAACAGTTTTAGAATAATATTTGAAGTACCGTAAAAAATCTCACGAGATTTAGACTATTACGACGAAACAGTGGGTACAACTAAAAATATCCGACTAATATTTATAGAATTGTGCATCGGATTCGGCATTATCACGTGTATAGACCATATTAAGTACCTACTTGATACTAATGTTTTCTGCAATAGTACAAAATAGTTAAATAATTTATCGTTTAAAATGCAATAATACTGATGTTTTAAATTTTTTGTAAAACACATATATATATATATAGAATGTAAATCGTACATTTTACGTATAGACATTTTGTTGTAAAATATTTTAGACGTATATTAAGAAGATGTTATATTAGTATAGATTAAATCGTATATAGTGTTTATTTGTTCGTATTATAAAATGTGTGCCATGTCACTATAGGTTATTTAAAATAAGTATACTTAATTATATTACTGTATTTTATGCCTTAAATATTCAAGAGTATATATATATGAATAAACGATCAAAGAAATTAATTCGACTATGGATCAAATAATCGGGAACTAACGACAAATGATAAAACACGTCGATGTCCTAATGAGATAAAAAAAAATACGCTTTTTGGACTTTAATGATTGGAAATACATTTTATGGGGTTTCATATTTTTCATAACATTTTATTCGTTCAACTTACCAGACGAAAAATAACAGAAAATGTACTGTTTTTTTTTTATATAATTTGTTATACTTGCCATACATTGAAAGGTATAATGACAATAATCATTTATTTAAAAAGTATGGCGAATTGGCTACGGCGAGTAGATCACAGTATTGAGGGAAACAATGGTTTGATAAGCGTAGTCTGACGGTACCTAATATTAGTTTTAAAGCGTAGTATATTTGAAAAAAAAAATAGTGCAAGATGGTCGAAACATTTTTCAACCAAAAACAGACGATTAACGTTTGGCAGCAATCGATAAAAATATGCCACGAATCATACCGGGCAGAATTGTAAGGAGAAGCCTTTGAAAATATTCGATCAAAAATTATACTCGATAATGTAATGCGTGGTTTCGTATTGAAAAATTGTTTTTTAAGAGCGAATCGAGAAAAAATTATAGTTGATTACTGTAATTATCATGATCATTGTTTTGTATTGAGTTATAAAAGCAAACCGCCCGGGTCTATTAATTAAATTCCTATACACAACGTATTAAGGAAAATGCAGAACGGCGTTGATTTTCATCAATTATTGTGTTTCTTTGACGATTCGAGCAATAGTAGAACATACTAGGAATGGCTATTTCCTTCGCAGCAATATCCTTAAACGTTTTTGTGTACCTCGCACAATTCTAATTCTCATAGTCACTTTCGCGTGCTATCGTATTTAATTTTTGGGATAATAGTTTTATTTTCGTTGTTGTACAAATCGATAAAAATTAAAAACTTCGATATCGTGTTCGTATTGATAATACTGGTAATACGCAATTATTATTATTACACATTATGTTTGGGACAATCCTGCATTCGGTCAAGATGAACTAGGCTAGCTAGCTCCTCCTGTTGGATCCGCGTCTAACCGTCGTTTCCGAGGTCATACGGTAGAGTGCGCTACGTGTCGGTGCGATAACGGACAAAAGTGTATATAATTAGCTTGAACCGTGTGATATATCGATGATTAAACCACAATAATTACTGTACGTCCTATTTAAGAATTTAACGTCTATAATGCGTTAAAGTAAGTTTTTTCAACGTTTTCAGAGATTCGCTAGAAAGAACCGATAATTTAAGTAATTGTATTAATGCGAAAGGCGCACAACTCAAGCAGAATATGAGAAATAATGACGTTTTTATTTTGGTTACGCAATACGTATATATTATGGGTGATAGTTTTAAGAAGTTTTGGGTTGGAAATCTTTAAGTATCTTAGGGGAATTAACTGCATCCCCCGTCAAAAAAAAACGTAAACTTTAGTTAAAATTAAACTACTACTCGGACGAAACTTACCTTGTTTTTAGTGATTCTTCGAACAGTTTCAATAAAACTTGCGCCTATGGCAGGTACTATTGTTATTTTATCTACATAACAACCAAACAAATAATAAGTATTGTTGTACGATTGTAACTTTGTAAGTATCTACAGGTATATTTCATTGTTTATCACGTTATTAAATATTTTAAGAACAAAAACTTCAAATCGCTTGAGATTTTCTAAACGCAAAGTCTTGTAAATGCATAATTTTTTCAAAAAAAAAAATTTAAACTGATGATAATAATAATACGCAACCACAAAACAATACATTTGTAACGTCTTAACGCTTATATTGTCATGTAACTTTTTTCAAACTGTATCAAGTTGTAGCAATACTGCGAATCGTACGTAATATTCCGTTTAGTTCCATTCGCTCCAACGCGGTTTTTACTTCCGAAAACCACATCATATAACGGTCTTTCAAGAAAAACAAAAGGGTATAAGGGTTTGTTCGAACCACTTATCGAAAGCTATCACCTCAAACCGTGGGGACAACTTAACACCAACATAGATTTTGAACAGTAAAGTGTGGCTTTGATCTTTTTTTTCAATTTTACCTACGCTTCAAAAGTTCATGATATTTTGATCAAATAATGGTCCTACCGAACGTTGTTACGGTTAATCCGTATATCAATACATAGATGGCGACGACGTGCTTACGACGAAAAACCATTCGAAACGTACTGGTTTGTCGAGTAGATTATTACGGTTACTTTTTGAAAAAATATACCGCTGAAACATGTTACAGGTCTTAACTTACGTATTTTATGTTTGTATAATACCTAGTGCTCGATTGATTTTAAGAATCGATGCGATCAACAAGATCGAGGCGCGCGTGAAATTGCAAGTCGGATTCGGAAGAGGATTCAAAAAATACACACGATTACAATTCACAATAATATTATCGATGCCTATAATTAAATTATCTCGATTATCCAAAATATAGCAGTGTATAACGTCGAATATTTATATCACTTATCCGTATAACATTTTGTACATACTATTATACATAATTTTTTAACGAATTGATTTCGCGTGAATATACTGTACACAATAATAAGAATCATCACGCGTAACACTAATAAAAAAAAGTTTGTCTCGTTATAAACGTATAGACAAAAGTTAATAACTGAGAATGCCTACTTCTAATTTATTATGTATAAAT